>CM067346.1:53820356-53856732 GCA_034190875.2 Urechis unicinctus | reverse complement strand
GGAGAAGAACATCAATATTCTGGAAGACAAGTACAAGCATGATCTTCTAAAAGCTGTGTATGCCGGAGTGAATCGGAAAGATGTTGAAGATTCTGAAATGCAAGCTTTCTTCAAGTTTAAATGTTGGATATAGTCTTTGTTTTTCACACATATCAAGTTCTGTATCGTTCCACACAATGTATGTAACAGTTGGATATAGTCAAGAGTCCATTCACAACAATGAATGTTTGTTATTCCCAGATATGATAAAGCCGCAGCAGGTTTATACATATCTGATCTCCCTTTCTGTGATAGTCATGTGTAATCAACTTCTAATGTGATGGAAGCAGTTGCAGAAATTTCCCCAGCAACACTTTGGTTTTTTGTATTTTTGTATTTTTTTATTATTGATTATGCATTTTTGTCAGACATTTTAGTCTATTTGTTTTATCAACTATTTATTGTATTGATATATAGATGTGTTTCAGTGATATTGTTTTTGTTTGCTGTGGCTTGAATAAAAAAAACAGTAAATATTATTTATTTGATGAAATGTGATTTTGTATATGAGATTAAGCAAGGAGTAATAACCAATAGCAATCTTAAGTTATGTAACTCCTTTGATTAAGAAAACATTTTAAGAAACCTCTACTTTCAAGTGGTCTGCTTTAAGTATGCGCTGAGTTTATTGGCAATCACATTCTCATTTCCTTTGGAACCACCATCAATACCATCTATGACCTGTGTGTTTAAGGGAAAGTCGTCACTACTTTCTAATGAACAATAAATAGGTCTTAATAATCAATAGGAATAGCCTCGGAAATAAATCTACTAGTGTCATTGACTGATAGTGATAGAACGTCATGATTTTGGTCTATCCCACTGATTATAGGTATACGATCATAATGTTCTAACGCAAGCGTAACATCGATGAAATACTAAAAGAAGAAGTCGACAGCTAACAAGTAATACTGGTACATAACGTAATTATTTTCAATCATTTTACATCACAAAAACGCAAAGTAATTGGGAATTGATTTAGATTGGTAAGGATAATCATTTAGATCCAATCCTGGAATACACAATTACATGATCAATGTCCACAATGAGATCAGTTTCTTCCCGTGATGAGCCAATCAAACAGAAAGAATCGGGGCTTCTACAGTAAGTACGGAATCTTCAGACATGTTTGCTTCGACACAGAACGGGTCTAAACTCTCCGGCAGATCGAATGTCTTTATAATTTCCTCAGTCTCACTTTTGAGAACCAGAATTTTGTAGTCCTGTGGACGGACTATGACGTCATCTGACGTTAAGCCTGCGAGGTGCATCTTTATACGAAGATGCCTCATGTCGTCTTTCATGAAGATTTCAGAGTCTTCCACTGTGCTGTCGTTCTGGTCAGCCATTACACCTGAAGTGCAAAGAAATAAAGTTGTCATAGTTATTGCTTTGGTCATACGAAGAATAATGATATCAACAATATTTATACAATATTGCTGATGCTGAGTGGGATTTAAATACTGACATCAATAGAAGCAATAACGATGAAATTATATAGTCATTGTGAATGCAACGAAATCCCAGTCGACTGTCAATATTCAAATGTACTTTAAATACGAATCAATGGGCAAATAGATTGAAACACAACATTATATAGAGCATCAGCTGTGCATACTCCTTACCTGTATCTGTACAGCGTAAGTATTCAGGTAAACTGCGTAGAAACCGAAGAAAACGGCGAGTGTTGATCCAGCTAGTTGATGTCTACACAAACTGTTGCCTTCCTCGCTTCTGATGCCTACTGCCTCTCTGCACCTCCATTTATACCTAAATCTTCCCATCGTTCATCATTTCCTGGCCGTCTCATCTCGTCCGTAGAAACTCATAGAAACCTGCGCCAAGTTCAACAAACCCTCTCTCACGTGCTTTATCATCACGTGTGCATGCATATCAGTTGCTGCAACAGTTGATTCAGATCTAAAAATAGGCACATGAGTAAGGGTAATTGCATAGCTCGGTAACTTACCAGGCGAAAAACCGCGGAAGCGTATACAAGGCGGACTGGTATGCAGACTGGTGAAAGAGGCGTGATATGGCGTGCTATATGCAGACGCCGATCTCATGTCAGTTGTTAAGTCCATCCCCTGGAATTTATAAACACGGAGACGTTTATGTTTCCAAGAAAATCGGTGTGTTTTATGATAAGGGCTAAATACGTGATTGTCAGGTGCAGAGTGATTTTGCGATGCGTGGACAAGTAGCTGGTGTACAGGAAGCAGATGAGGGAGCTGAATGAGGGCTATTTAAGTCGCTGTTTCTCTGAACATTACGAATCTGGTAAATACGATTTCATTTTCGATCTCTTATTGAATATTGGGTGGGGGGGATGTGTGCATACAAAACTGATATAAGTTACGTTTTTTGAATTACCTACGCGATAAAATCGGTGTTTTATATCCCAATATTTCATTTAAATGTGGCAGTTGTCTCCGATATTATTTCCATCTTATAGCATACGTTGTTAAATTTATTCGCAAATCAGTGACATGGATCCCTAAAATATCCTCATACAAACGATTCTACACGCGTCAACACTCCTTTGTTTCTCTGTTCATATAAGAAATATTTTTATTACAAATCCACGTAGACTGCATGAATAGTTTCAATATACAACTTACAAGGAAACGAAAGCCAGTGTGTTTATAAAACGATAAAGTGTACGGATAATGACAATGATGATGACGACGACGACGACGACGATGATGATGATGATGATGATGAATGGAGGCGGCAAGCTCCATCGCTTCCATATAAATGCAGCGTAACAGACTCGGTTACAATATGAGCCACTGTGACCCACACTGCTGCGTCGACGACGCCACACTTCCGAGCGACGAGCCACTTGATCAATGAAACATTTCCATCGTTTACGGAGCGCCTGTGGTGCAAACAACTGGCGAGTGATTGAGCGTTCTTGAAATTGAAATATATTTGGTCATTACGTTTAATTGGAAACCATCAGCAGAGCTTTGAGGACTCTTGACCTCTTGATTTGGCGTTCTTGAAATTGAAATATATTTCTCTGATTTATTGATCATATTACTATACCAAGGAGTTATATAACCTAAAAAGCAGTCGCTCGCGTGCGTGCCTCGGCAGCGAGTGTTTTCACAAGCTCGCGCTTGGCGGCGCAAGGCGTACTTGGTATTGCGACATCAAGCGAGCCAGCGAGGAAACCGGAGGCCTTGACCCGAAGTCAAGTTCGCGGGGACATAGGCGAAATGGCATGGATGCATTTGCAAGTGTCAATAGACAAGTTAACAACAGCAGGCGGTGTACTCGATTACACAATGTCATTAACTATGTCCTGTACGTGCATTGCCATCACATTGTCCGAGTCTGAGGTAAAATATCAGTACTTGCGCGAGAATTGGCTGACACAACTTCCAAAGACGCGGCACCACGAAACGCATTGCCATGCCAGGAGTTTCGGTGACGCGCGACGCAAATCTGACGCGGGACTTCAGTTCATTTTGATTTACTCGGAGCACATCTGGTCCGCTAGACAGTGGATATAAAGACGAATCGTTTTAATTTGTGGAGACATTTTCACTGAAGCATCTGCCAAGCCAGCCTGGTTGTGATAGAATGGCTCGCAGTTACCAACACATAATATTTATCCTTTAATCATTCAACCAAATTAAATTCATGATACATATGAGTTTACAAGAGCACTAGACACAAAGTACAAATTTGCTGGGACAAGACTCATATTCCAAGTTATAGTTAGTTATATATAAGTATTCTGACATTGCATTAGTATGCCACCGGTAAGTAATAACACCAAATTATCGCCCACTGTCAGCCATATTGGACTGTCAAATATACGTCGCATTTGGATGCGATTTGAAGGTAAACTATAAGGATATTTACAATTATTGATAATGGATTCTGTTTGGTTATTGGTTAAGGCAAGTGTGCCGCTATCTTGTCAAACAATACAACATAGTTTTTGATTAATTTGAAAAATTCTGGAAGCTTGAGATTCGATGAATTGTTCGAATTCAAGGTATTATCGCTCACGTATTCAGCTCAATAAAATAAAAAGTACACATTTAACAGCTTAATAATCGTGACCATTCGATTTGTCTTTGTTCAGTCAACGAATACCAAGAATATTTCTACGGGAATATTTCACAAATATCAAGAGATAGAAAATATATGTCGAAGTTCCAAGCCGAAAATATGGCGTCTCGATGCGGAATAAACACTTGCAAACTTTAATCGAATAAAACATATTGATTACCCGAAAAAGGAAACTATGATAATCAGCGTGTTTATTGAAATATAATTAATTACCTCGTCGGGCAAATCCATCAGGTTTGGTGATACTGATGAAAGTTTTCGAAAAAGAAAATGAAGTTTCTCGCACAGCAGCTAACGCCTCAACTTGCCGAACTGAAATGTGAGCGAGACACAGATCTCGTGGCGATCTCGCCGAGGCAGGCACTGCGCGCGAGAACTCTTTGATCTCGGCGTCGTGTCTACTCCTGCTATTGGTTATAACTCCTTGACTATACCAATATATCAATGTTTACCTACAACTCCCCTTTCGACTCATTTATTCATCAGATGATGATAACAGCTGATACAAGCTGTTACGTTTGTTATGATTGACGGCTTAGGCCACGCCCCCCCTGTGGAGTAGAACCATGTGTCATAATGTGGCGGTCTAAAGTCATAACGGTCTAAAGTGATAATGTTGACCTCCGCCAGGCCACGTGACGATTGCTCTTTGATGTTGCCGAACCCTTTGAAGTTTAGAAATAGTTGTTGGGGGTCAGTCTAATTTATGCATGTATGTTAATGTTCTGGGGCCAAATGGAAGGCCATTTCAGTTTAAGTCACCTTATATGTAATCTCCTGTGTAATGTTAATCGTATGTTTATATGTAAATGTCTTGGCCAACTGAAAGGCCATTCAAGTTTAAGGCGATTCGCCTTACATATATCTTAGTGAATTCATGATGAATTAATGAGGCGTCTGCCCATTTGGTCGCACGCCAAACGAAATGGTATATAAAAACCTCAAGAACTGAGGACAGGATAAAATCATTCGGAAATCCAGAGAGACTAACCAACTGCGTTATCGTTATTCATTACCCACTATCTCTCTGGCGCAGAGTCTAGCAGTAGTGTGAAGTCTAATTCAGGGACTACACTCTGTGAAACCGAACACGCAGAATGTCTTTGTGCTAGAGCATATCCATCTAGGGTATATTCGTGGCAACGTTGCCGGACTTGTTTGATTTCTTCTTGTTGCTGGTTGGTGCTGGTTGACACAAGAGTGAGATCAGCGAGGAAAGGAGGCGACCCAACCCATTTTCTCCCGCAACGGGCCGCTTCCTGTTCCTTACAGCATAGCGCGCGCCACATTTCGGCCCGGGGGGGGGGGGGGGGGGGGGGGGGGGTTCTCACTATGTTAAGGTTACTAGGGATGTGCCGCCAATTTGGGTCGGTTTTCTGCCATTTTGATATACAAATGGGTCGTTATTTCTTGAAGCCAGGGCTAGCAATGGGTCGGTTTTTTGCAATGACCTTGTATACCAATGGGTCCGTATTTTTGACAGCGAGGTATAGCAATGGGTCATTGCTTTGCAATGGGTATACAAATGGATCAGTATTATGACAGACAGGAATAGAAAGATGTCTTTAATTAACGTATGAGCCTCAATATTGCGTGTTTGCTCGAGTCCCCTGGGTCAATGGTGGCCCACCCCAGCTGCCATCTGGGTCATGTTTTTTCAGAGACAAGTTTTATGGCATGATAAGCAAACAGAAAGGTCAGGTCCGTACATTCTCCTTCCATTTCCAGGACCAGTGATTCCCCCCAGATGCGACAAGGACGGATTTCAGTTTGCCTACCCCTCTAGCCCAAGCCGGTAACCATCCATCCCCAAGAGAATTGCCTTATTGCTGTCAGCACCTTGACATAATCAAAGTTGCCCAGTTGATAACGTCGTCGAGTGCGATCGTGTATGCACAATTGGCAGCCTTAATAAACGTACTTTTTCATTCTGAATCGTTAGTTCGGTATATGGATGGGTCCCTTGAAGCTCCTCGAGGTAGTCTAGATATGATTTGGGATCATTAAATTTTGGTATATGTATTGGTGACCCTTTTAAAAAAATTGTATATGAATGGGTCTTTTTTCAGAGGATTTGGTATGTAAATGGTTCCCTTTTCTCACTTGGGCTTGGTATAGATATGGTCCGGTTTTTGTTTCCCATGGCGGCACACCCCTACCCTTTTTCAAGGAGAGAACCCCCCCCCCGGGCATTTCGGGCGAAAATGCGACCTAACCAGCACGCGTGTGCTCGCTGGGTGGTACCCAACCAGCATGATAGGGGTCATGCGTTATTTCAGCAAGCCGCCGCAATGACTTATGCTCCATTAATTTGGAGTCCCAACCAGCAAGCGTTGGTGGTGAGGCATGAGAGGAGACCCAACCAGCATGTGTATGTTGTGAGGCATATAGAAACATATAGTGAGACGGTATGGGCGACCTACATAGACACACACACACACACACACACACACACACACACACACACACACACACACACACACACACACACACACACACACACACACACACACACACACACACACACACACACACACACACACACACACACACACACACACACACACACACACACACACACACACACACACACACACTCTCTCTCTCTTTCACTCAAGCACGCACGCACAATATATGTATATATATATATATATATATATATATATATATATATATATATATATATATATATATATATATATATATATATATATATATATATATATATATATATATATATATATATATATGAGTAACAGAGAGAGGAGACTCATTGTTTTTGCGATACGATTATGACCCACCATGCCATCGGGCCCGTATTGCTTCGCATGTTACAATCAAGAGAGAAAACCCAACCAGCAGGTGTATGTTGTGAGACATGAGGGGAGACCCAACCAGCTAATCTATGTTGTGAGGCATGAGGAGACCCAACCAGAAAATGTTGGTAGTGACGCATGAGAGGAGATCCAACCAGTAAGTGTATGTTGTGAGGCATGACAGGAGACCCAACCAGCAAGTGTTGGTAGTGAGGCATGACAGGAGACCCAACCAGCAAGTGTTACTTGTTTTAAATATCTGCCAGATCTGTATGAGTTGGAAAGGGATGTTGCATATACTCTCTACTGTTGCAACACCCCGCTGAATAAATTTTAACTAAACCCCTGCCACCCAGAAGGGGGGAAAACGTATTCCAATAATATAGGAAGAAACCAGGAATAACAGCGCGTGACCCATATAAATTAAATCTATATTGCACACACATCCAGCAATTAGTGTATGTATTGAAGCATGAGAGGAGACCCAAACCAGCAATTGTATGTAATGAGGCTATATAGGAGACCCAAACCAGCAAGTGTATGTAATGAGGCTATATAGGAGACCCAAACCAGCAAGTGTATGTAATGAGGCTATATAGGAGACCCAGCCAGCAAGTTTATGTAATGAGGCTATATAGGAGACCCAGACAGCAAGTGTATGTAATGAGGCTATATAGGAGACCCAGCCAGCAAGTGTATGTAATGAGGCTATATAGGAGACCCAGACAGCAAGTTTATGTAATGAGGCTATACAGGAGACCCAGCCAGCAAGTTTATGTAATGAGGCTATATAGGAGACTCAGCCAGCAAATTTATGTAATGAGGATATATAGGAGACCCAGCCAGCAAGTGTGTGTAATGAGGCTATATAGGAGACCCAGCCAGCAAGTGTGTGTAATGAGGCTATATAGGAGACCCGATAAGCAAGTGTATGTAATGAGGCTATATAGGAGACCCAGCCAGCAAGTGTACATATTGGTTATATCAGACAATATGTTGCAGACAATAAATCCCTTTTTGTGACTTTCATATTGCATTTTTTCCAGTGCAACTTCCGGAAGTTGAAAGGGCTTGGCGTCAATTATGGCTGGAACTTGCATGGCGAAAAAGTGGGTGTATTCTTCCCTATAGATCAGGTATGATTTGCCTGTCTTGTGAATGAATTTTTCCTTGTGTCAATTGTATCAAGTACTTCAGGTCTGTGACATTGATATATACAAACCCAAATATTCCCCTGAATTTGATATCTTGTATTTGAGTGTGCAATATTAACAAGGAGCCTCACTGTGGTATTTTACGCTGATTCTCTCCTTCTGGTGGTTATCTCACCTCTTTGAGGTTGTTCAGATGTTTTCCACATAATTTGATTGAGGCATGAGGGTCTATTTCAGTATGGGAAGTAATGTGCTTTGGCTTATTGTTTTTTGTTTCCTGCCTCGCTTGATGCTGCCTCATTGGTCTCTACAGCATTTGGTCCATGTCCACTCTGCTCTTCAGACATCATTGAACCAAAGAAGGTTAATGGCATTAAATTGCATCTCCGTAGATTCCATGAGAAGCACAGTTTCATCCAGAACGGTACTTTCTGTATGTTTGAACAGGTTTTCTTAGTCTCATATATTATTTCATCTTTCCACTAGTCAAGCTCTTTGCTTATATATTGCAGGACAGAAGATCTTGATATGCCGGCCAAGAGAATGCGGCAAAAGATCCCATTATCAATGCCTTTGTGGCAAGAAAACTCGCCTAAAATCGATGGTTATCTATCATGCCCAGCAATGTCCATCCATGGCAATTACCTCACCAAGAGACACCCCCCTTCCTGACATCTCAGGAAACCCCCGTCCAGACATATCAGGAAACCTCTGCAGAGATATCGCAGGAGACCCACGTCCAGACATATCAGGGAACCCCTGCCGAGACATCGCAGGAGACCCGCGTCCAGACATATCAGGAAACCCTTGCCGAGATATTGCAGGAGACCCCCATCCAGACATATCAGGGAACCCCTGCCGAGACATCGCAGGAGACCCACGTCCAGACATATCAGGAAACCCTTGTCGAGATATTGCAGGAGAACCCCGTCCAGACATATCAGGAAACGCCTGCCGAGACATCGCAGGAGACCTGCGTCCCGACATATCAGACAACCCCTGCCCAGACATTGCAGGGGACCCCCATCCAGACATCATTGGAGACCCCTGTCCAGGCATCTCTGGAGACCCCGGTCCAGGCATCTTGGAAGACCTCCACAAAGACAAAATCACAGGCACAAACAATATCAAGACTGGAGAACACCACACTGAAGATAGAACACGTGTCATCCCCAGGCACACTAAGGTTATGTGTAATATATGTAAGGCGCACATTTCCCGGAAAAACATACGGCGACACACAAAAATGCATAAAGAACCCTCAGTGAATGTTAGGGATGTTTGCTGTGTAGATGGAGTTAGTACAGTTTATCTTATGTGTTTTCCTTCATTTGTGTCATTTACATCTTAGAACCACACAGCGATTTCTCGTGAGATCAGCAAGCTGGGAGCTTATACAGGGCTCACATATCCACCACACACAGACATCATAGCAGCATATCTTCAATATGAAGCACTCTGTCAGCATACATATGAATATGTTTGTGTTGAATGTGGCCTGTACCCACCTATTCTTGTAACAGATGTAAACAAGAAATGCTGCTTTAGAATGTCACGTGGGTATACTTGAATCACTTGAACACTTAAATATAATTGGGTGATGCCCGTCTTGGTGATGAGGTTTACAACACTGAACATGAGAAGGTGACAAGACCAATCATTCTGAGGATACGGAACTAGAATTATCTGAAGATCTCCTCATTGAACTTATGAGTGAGAAAAAGGTTAGAGTTCAACAATGATCCTCCACTGATCCATTATATATGTGTCTCTGGTGGCATGTGAATACTGTTAATACTCTGATATTCAGTGCATGTGTATTGGAGAATAAAAATAATATTGCTAAGATGGAATTGGTCACCAATATCAGCCCTCATAACTTTATTACTGACGCTGTCTGTGATCTTCTGTACTCTGTACCAGATGCCAGATATTCGTATCAAGATGTCTGATAAAGGGATGAAACTAGAATGTTTGCAGCGCATCAAAGAGAAGACAACAGACCAGAAATACTACAATAAAGTCTTCACTAAGTTTGCTGGAATTTCTGGTAAGTACAATCATACATGCATGCATGCATACATGCATGCATGCATACATGCATGCATACATACATACATACATACATACATACATACATACATACATACATAGTGACTGACTGACTGACTTTCTTACTTACTTACTTACTTACTTACTAACTTAGTTACTTACTTACTTAATTACTTACTTACTTAATTAATTAATTACTTAAGGACTTAAGGACATACTTACTTAATTACTTACTTACTTACTTACGGACTTAATTACTTAATTACTTACTTACTTAATTACTTACTTAATTACTTACTTAATTACTTACTTACTCAATTACTTACTTAATTACTTACTTAATTACTTATTTACTTAATTACTTACTTAATTACTTACTTAATTACTTAATTACTTACTTACTTACTTACTTAATTACTTACTTACTTACTAATTACTTACTTACTTAATTACTTACTTACTTAATTACTAAATTAATTAATTACTTAATTACTTACTTACAGAAATACAGTAATGCTTTAGTATTGTTGCAGGTGAGGTTCTGGTTGCAAACTGTCATCATGGAATTGTTTACGGGGTGAAGTTCTTGCTCTGAGGAGAGAGTCCACGTGACCATGTGGATCTCCTTCTGTCACTCAAACATCAGCCAACCTTGCATGTGAGTGACATTCCAAACTTTGTAGCACGACATGGGAACAGGAGGAAACAGAACATGTTCCATCCACATGGGGGCCGCTTTGGAGAGTGCTCTGAAGAGAATTTGCTAAGAGCAAATGAAGGCTCACTCTGTCTCGACATTCCGCATTTGGATATGACCAATGTCATGTACAATGCAACAGCGGATGACCACAGCTATGCTGGTGGTAACAACCCTAACCAGCTCTGACCACCATTACGCTGGATTTGATCGATTCCACCAAGACAACTCCACAATAGCGGAAGACCAGCTAAGGAGACTGGACACTGTGAAGCAACTTCAGGGTGTAGAAGAATAATTCAGCTTACTGAACCGCTCGAAATATTTCCTGACACAGCTCAAACCGCTCAACCATATATTTATGGTGAGATTACTACTGCATCTGGGTAACAAGAGGAAAAACTTGGACAGGCTGAACCGAATCCAAAAGACAGTTGGTCTGTCTTTGAAAGGATGTGGCATATCGTTTGGGGCTGACAAGCGGATCCAAGTGTCCAGAATTAATCCTGGTAATGACACAATCCTTACAAACATCTGTAGACAAGTTAAAACTGTGTTAATATGGTACATACTTTATGAATTTTGAATGCTAAAAAATCTTTATACTAATATATGAGAATTATTTATAGGTATAGAGGGGGAAATGCAACAGAAATTATATTCTACCTATTTCAAACTGCATCTAATTCTGTGTTGTGTACAGAAACAGCAGCTACTGAGGGAAAAGTGAATCCAGTATTACTTTGTTTATCTTTACTTTGTGTTTTTCAGTAGATGCTTCCTTAGAGAAACAGAAAAGAAAAGTCAGCTTTGGTGAGTATGCATTATTCCTTCAGTACTTTATTTAAGAAGGGTATTTACAAATGAGATCATTACATTTGAACGTTATGAATTATGAAGAGTTAACTTATTCATACATGTCCTTTATCGTATATATTGGGAAAAAGGTAGACTTCAAATGGAATAGCCTATGATTAATATGATCATATACACATGATGCATAATGTTTGTTTTTTTCCTCCTATTAAAAGCTGGGCTTCCTGCATATCCTACTATCTGGGAGGAGGCAGACGCTTCCAACGGAAGCATTGTACTGGCTCGCCATGGGCCGTATTCACTTACAGCCAATGACTTCCTCAGTATCCGGGGCAGTGGATGGTTAACAGATCAGGTATGCAACAACCGCATGTACAGCATGAATAACTTTCAATGGCATACTACTGTTTAATTAACTTCTGAAATGGGTCATAAACTATTGATGGTGACATTAACACTAGAAGGTTTATATATCACAGGTTATCGATGCTTACGTGCATTTGCTGTGCCGGGGCAAAACCTCGATACTGCACCAGCCTATACAGACTACGACCAGAGTCTTAGATGGAGAAACTGGTACCTGCCCTCATGTTTTGCACAAGGTGGGTTAGTCACACCTTAATCGAGCATTGTGACATGTGATCATAATTATACCAGTGAAATACAGTCATCCTCAACAAAGAATGAATTGAACTTTGTTGGCACAGTTACACAATCTATTCATCCAGTCTGTTGTCCTATAAAAATTGTGGTATAATATTGCATCGTTGAGTAAGCTGCGTTTGCCTTATTCAGTAAGCTATGCTGGTTGGTATTGTACAATAATACTGTTATTTGCTCGGCAGGTGAAACTTTTGGACTTTGACACCATTGTAGGTATGTATCTTCAAGGGGGTGCACATTGGACATTAGTAGTAATTATTGCCTATGTAATAAGATAAATAACATATTGTGCTCCTTATTAAACCAGCTTAGAATACCGCTGAATGGACAAAAACATGACAGCATTCTATTTTGGTCACATGATGTTAGCATATTTAATTGTGATAAGTGGAACTTGACATATATCGTTGGTTTACTCATATATCTATTTTTCCCATTTAGACATTGTACACTTCAGCATTAATAAATTATCTGTTTAACTGGTACTTAGGAAACAATTGCTGCCTTCCATTTAATTGAATTGGAATTATTATTACGCATGTACAGGTGATCTCCATGAAACAAGGTATTATTAAATACTATGATTCATATGGAGAAAAGCAGATCATGATGAGACGCATTCTGTCCCACTGGAGGTTTGTTCTTTTATTTTGAAGGTAATGGTATGTTAATTTCTGTATATGACCAATCAGTTTGTGGTTTGTTTACTCCTGCGTTTTGGTATCATTTGGCTGGGAGATGTAGATTGATTATTTGTTTGACTGCTTCTGTGTACAGGGGTCCTGCAGCAAGGGCAGTGAAACTTTCCACTTAGGCTGCACCAGAGCAAATAAAGTGCTTTATAATGTATAAATCAGGCAGTTGTTTGTATGTTTCTCACTGTACTACCTGTTTCACTTGCTGGTAGGGTCTCCTCTCGTGCCTCACAACATACACATGCTGGTAGGGTCTCCTCTCATGCCTCACAACATACACATGCTGGTTGGGTCTCCTCTCATGCCTCACAACATACACATGCTGGTTGGGTCTCCTCTCATGCCTCACAACATACACTTGCTGGTAGGGTCTCCTCTCATGCCTCACAACATACACATGCTGCTTGGGTCTCCTCTCATGCCTCACAACAAACACATGCTGGTTGGGTCTCCTCTCATGCCTCACAACATACACATGCTGGTAGGTCTCCTCTCATGCCTCACAACATACACATGCTGCTTGGGTCTCCTCTCATGCCTCACAACATACACATGCTGGTTGGGTCTCCTCTCATGCCTCACAACATACACATGCTGGTTGGGTCTCCTCTCATGCCTCACAACATACACTTGCTTGTAGGGTCTCCTCTCATGCCTCACAACATACACATGCTGCTTGGGTCTCCTCTCATGCCTCACAACAAACACATGCTGGTTGGGTCTCCTCTCATGCCTCACAACACACACACATGCTGGTTGGGTCTCCTCTCATGCCTCACAACAAACACATGCTGGTTGGGTCTCCTCTCATGCCTCACAACACACACACATGCTGGTTGGGTCTCCTCTCATGCCTCACAACATACACATGCTGGTTGGGTCTCCTCTCATGCCTCACAACACACACACTTGCTGGTAGGGTCTCCTCTCATGCCTCACAACATACACATGCTGCTTGGGTCTCCTCTCATGCCTCACAACAAACACATGCTGGTTGGGTCTCCTCTCATGCCTCACAACCTACACTTGATGGTTGGGTCTCCTGTCATGCCTCACAACATACACTTGCTGGTTGGGTCTCATCTCATGCCTCACAACCTACACATGCTGGTTGGGTCTCCTCTCATGCCTCACCACCAACATTTGCTGGTTGGGTCTCCTCTCATGCCTCACAACATACACTTGTTGGCTGGGTCACCTTCCCAGCTTCATATCACATATGCATGTTGGACTCTTGCTGCCAATGGTGTTTTACCTAGTGTAGGTTATAATTTATATGAGCCATAATTTCCGTTTAGCGGATTGTTTGTCGAAAGCGATTTTAACGTTTATTTTATTATTAAAAACTATGATACAAATAATATCGGTCGCAATTCATTGGTTTTGCAATGCTTATGGAAAAGTTATACCTCACTAACGCATGCTCGCTGGTTGGTACCCAGCCAGCCAGCACATGTGTGCTGGTTAGGTCGCCTCCTCTCTTCGCTGCATTTTCTCCCGCAAAAGGCCGCTTCCTGTCCCTAACAGCATAATAAATATAAGACAGAATGTGGCTGTTATCCCTTACCGTGGAATTCTGGCACAAAACCGAGCAATTCCATGGAATTTGAAACCTCAATAACTTTTTTACTAATTGATTTAAAAAAATGAAACATAGCTTATTAGAATCCTCTAGATTATACATTTCTTGTGGTATAATTTCACTATGATATTATAAATATAAGACAGAATGTGGCTGTTATCCCTTACCGTGGAATTCTGGCACAAAACCGAGCAATTCCATGGAATTTGAAACCTCAATAACTTTTTTACTAATTGATTTTAAAAAAATGAAACAGCTTATTAGAATCCTCTAGATTATACATTTCTTGTGGTATAATTTCACTATGATATTCAAAATATAAGACATGAAAAGTGTCTGTTATCCATTACTGTAGAATTCTGGCACAAGACCGAGCAATACCATGGAAATTGAAACCTCAATAACTTTTTTTCTAATTGACTAAAAAAAATGAAACGTACCTTTTTAGAATCCTCATGAGTATACCTATCTTCATGTATAATTTCAACAAGATACAATGAAAATGACTGACAGCCCTACCCCGGTGGAAAACTTCAGAAAATTACTCCCAACCCTATGTCATCTCACCCCAAACAGCTCGATTCGGTGGGAAAACGTCCATATTTATTCTCGACACACTCACTCGCCGTGAGCAGACCCTCTCAACGCATATTTGACCACTTTTTCGCAACTTCGGCCAGAACTACAGAGCTCAGTTTTCAGAAGTCGCCATTTGTCTCTATTTTTTTATTTTTGCAGAATAATCACACATACACCGGCCAATGGGAGCACTGGACCAAATTTGCCGCGGGGTAAATGGCAACTTCAGTCTAAATTATCCTGAGTTAGTGGAAGAAACTTTGAAAAATCCTGATTTAGAGGAACAGTTTGGAATTCAAAAAACAGTTTATACCGGCAGTACCCTGTACTGTGAGTATTCAATTAAAACAAGCTATATCATTGTATAGATTCGTTGACTTTTGTATCTGTTTTAAGTATATATTTCTTTGTATGCAGGGAACCCAAACAATTATTACAAGAGAACCGTGAGTACCAAAAAAAAAAGGTTTAAGATTCTCTGGAATTTTATTTTTGTCTTTCTTAGAGATTAAAATATATTTTGTTTTGTTTGTAGGATGAAGATAGAAGAAATTAATTTTAAATAAATATTTATAAAATTTATACTGGTGTTTGTGTTATTAATTGCACATTGATGAATCTGTGGTATAATTACACAATTGGGTAATGTGATTTACTGATCGTTGAATTCATGATGCGCTTCTATGGTCATTAGGTAATGGCTCTGTCAAAATCGTAACCTTGGGCCATCAAGCGCTTAAGATTACTCTAGCGTATTTCAGCTCGGGATGATTTCACAATCTCTTCAGATATTTCATCATCGTTTGCTGACCTTTATGATAGTTGGGTGAGGTCATTTTCGACGAATCTATTTTTGGAAGGTGTGCGCTATTTTTGGGTGATGAGGTTCACAATCTCAGATATTTCGTCATCGTTTGCTGACCTTTGCTAAGTCAAGTAATACCTCATGTCATGGGGGTGTATATAAATGCAAGTGGGTGCTCTCAGTTCAGTTATCACCATGGCTGGTAAACGACAACTGGAAGCTTTCAATGATGTGAGCAAACGCAGTAGACAGATGAGGGATGCCGACTTGTTAAAAGCGCTGGAAAGCAGTGAGTATGATTTTATTTTCTATTCCTGAATTATAGAATTACCAGGTATACGTCATACATGACTAACAGTTTTTTTGTTACGCGTGTGTGTTTCAGTGTTGACGGAATATTTTACAGCCATGGATACTTATGAAATCGAAAAGGCCAATACAGCGTTAGATTCTTTGAACCAAGCTCAACACACACCTGCTGTGACACAAACAGGAGCTGGGGCTGCGGTGGACAATGCTAAGGGTAGGTCTATTACAGGGTAGAATTGAGGAATGGCGTTACGAAAGCTTTATGACATTGTGTGATAGTTATATTGACAGATTATCGATGATTATGTCGACAGAAGCTGTGTTGGCTGCTAATGAAAGAGCTATTCGGACTCATACACGATTTGGAAGGTTGCAAACTGTTTACAACTATAATTTATCTGAAGATGTACCCAACCTTAACCAGAATATATTTGAGGAATGGGATTCAGCCTTTAAAATCAACGGGAGTTATGGATTCTTATTACGCCACAAAGAAACAGATGAATTGCGGTACTTTTACTCGGCAGTAAACAACAATCGAATGTTACCGACACCTAGGCTTGTCCAGAATGCCGACGATTTTGACAGGGCTATGGATGCTTACCCAAAACAAAAGAAAAAAACATTTGCAGGTGTACCTCTTGTAGATGTTGAAAGACTAGCAAAACAATTCAAAGTGAACGTCACTGTGTACACGCTAGACGAGAATCGAGTAAGTGTTTCTTCAAGTGATCAAGCTGAAGTAGTACAAGAAATGATGTAATCATTTGATATTTAAATGGAAATATGAGAAACGGATGTGATCGTTTTGTTATGTGTTTCAGGTAGCTACTTTGGTCAAGCGAACGTGCACAAAATTCGCCGCGACCTTAAAATTGAACCTGTACGAAAATCACTTAAGTTACATAAAAAACTTTGACCTTTATAGCAAATCATATATTTGTGGTACCTGTAAGAAGCTGTGGAAAAGTGAAAAACAAATTACATCGCCACGAAAAAAAATGTACTGTGGAAACGAAATACAAGTACCCAGGCGGTGTTTTTCATCTACCACCCACTATCTTTGAAGTGTTACGTGGCGAAGCGTTCATGGACAGTCAACCTCAACCACCACGAGCCACTTTGACGGAAAAACAGCTCATAGCCAATATACGTGACGGAACCTTTTTTGGAATGGCTGAAGTAGATATACACGTACCAGAAACTCTTAAAGACTATTTAGTGAAATGACCTCTTTATTCAAAAACATAGAACTGACATGAGATGAAATCGGACCCTTCATGCGAGACTTTGCCGAACAACAGGACATTATGAAAGTAAGTAAACAAGGGTGACAAGGGGTGTGGGGATCATAATGTATTTTGTTGCGATCGTTATGATTTTTATTATTTATTTTCATTTAGACAGAATGGCAGACGTTGATAGGGAGCTACAAAGGTGTGAAAATATTGCTTGCTAGCCCACTACAGAAATGGTACTTGGAACATGATCTGGTGATCACAAAGATATACCAAACACTGGAGTATGAACCCACAGCCTGTTTCAAACGATTTGCCGGGACTGTATCAGACGCCAGGTATGTACTAATTCATGAATGTAGTTATATGTTATACTTTTTTAAGCGTTGTATTTTATTTATTTATATATTTTTTGCTAATGTTCTTGTTTGTGTGTAGACGTGGGGGTGATGTCGACCCGAGTCAGACCGTTATAGCTGAAACTTTTAAGCTTCTCAAAAATTCGGCATATGGTCAATTTACTAAAATGTATTATTTTAAAACGTATTTATTTAATTGCTATTTTAAAATTTATTTGAAATTTGAAAAAATACCCGTCAAGTGCTTATGTGTTTGTCTATGTTTGTAGGTAAATGCATCATGGATAAAACTAAACACCGTGATGTCAGATACGCCGACCACCGAGAGAGTCAGAAATTGATCAACGACAAAAGATTCAGAGCCTTAAATTTGAACGAATTAACCCCCAACCTGTTTCAAATCCACATGGCCAAAACCACCATTAATCTCAACTAAACCCAACAAATAGGCTATTTTGTTTATCAATACACCAAATTTAGAATGCTTGAATTTTACTATGATTTTATTGACAATTATGTCGCGAGATCTGATTTTGCCTATGTACAGATGGAAACTGATAGTAGTTATATTGCCCTTAGTAGTAGTCATCTAACGAATGTCATCAAACCCAACATGAAAGAACAATTTTACCGAGATTACCCTCAGTGGTTGCCAGCTGTAGCGTGTGATGATCACACCTACAAGTTTATACAGTGTAAAACAAACGGAACCCGTGGGTACCTTAACCATGCTGTGTGACCCGCCAAAAATATGATAAACGTACCCCGGGGTTATTTAAAGAGGAGTGGAGATGGTTTTATCAGACTGCAGTAAAACCTATTACTGTTATGGATCTACAGATAAAGCCTCGTGTAAAGGACTCGATAAAAGTCAAAACGAACTGAACAAGGAGAAATATATGAATGTGCTGAGAGAACCGTGGCTTTCGCGTTAACAACAACACAATGTATTCGTATACGCAAATTAGAGATGGATTAAGTTATTTTTACCCAAAGAGAATTGTGAGTGCAGATGGTGTAAGCACTAAACCATTAGATGTGTGATACGTTAATATGCTATTTAAGAAATTTATATGTGTTATTATGTAATAAATTGAAGCTAAGGTATTATGTTATCAATGGATGTGCGCTCTGTAATAAATTGATGTTTAAATGCTGTTTAAGAAACTAAGAATAAAAACACCCATCATATATTTTCAACACGCGTTGTTTATTTGCCTTAAATTAAACATGTCACCAGCTTATCGTTGGTTGAATAATTGTCGGTAAATACATCCAGCAATTGGTTCAAACTTATTTCACCACATCCTCTCTTTAAGTAATACAAACAAAGTCCACAAGTACCAGTACTGGAATTTAAGTTTTGTAAAGTCTTAGAATTTTAAGTCCAGCTCACACTATGCTTGTCCAAGTACTTCGCAAATACGTTATGTATAGGAGGCAGTCCATAAGAATCAAAATATTCGCCTCTTTCATTATGATCAATGAAAATAGCGACCCAGTGCTCGACTTTTTTGGAAGCGGGATCGGTGTTACAAACAAAACCACTGGGGTAGTTGACATGGCGGGGTAATTTATTCCGCGCAAATACTGAGCACAGTAGCCCAAGTGAAAGCGTCTTTTTGTAAGAGCTCGTGTAATTGCCTGGTATCCATTGTTAGGCAGCGTAATCAAGCAGAACGTTACGGTTTTGGTCAATTTGAATATTTATTCGGCATACACAATGACATTAATGGTATGAAAGCGGGTTGCAAGGGTTTAGCGGGTACGTGTTGCCCGTCAACGTACAGAGCTAAAAATGTGAGGTTGTTATGCTTAAAGTTGAAGGGGTTCTGAGTGTAATCACCGTTGAACGCCCTATTTTCAACACTTCCGACTACAATTCGTCCATAAATAATTTTTTCTTGATTGATGGTCATAGCTCCTTGAGATGCAGAAAACACTTCGGTTTCTATGCGTCTTATGGGGTATTTAGCTGGGCTTCGTTCTAAAGCCTTTATGTGGGCTTGTTGCACGGTGGGGTTCAGCTCTATTTTGCGTACGAATAAGGTCACGGATTGCAGGACTATTTTAGGGGCAAATCCATCTGCAGGATTGGCCATAAGGGCAAAGGTGTCACCGCTGCGTACTAATCGCAACTTCAAATCCACACCGTTTAATAAATAGCGTTCTTGCCAAATTTAATCTAAATGTAATTTGCCCATCATATCCACAATGAGCTCGTTCCTTTCTAGCTATCATCCCCTTGTTGTCAGTACCACCCACGGCGTCCATGTGTTGTGGGGTGTCTTTGTATCATAAACTAGCTGTTAACTGTGAGTTTTTGGTTTCCGAACCATAACTCAATAGCGTTTCCACATAAACGCGATACGGATAGGTGTTTGTGGACGAGGAAACGAGTTTCTCGTTGAGAGAGAAATCGACTTGGGAAAAGAGTGAATGTAACAATAGGTTAACGGGTGCTACAACACTATCAGCCTTCAAGACCTCCCCATCCTTTTTCACCACTTTGGCATTCACTTGTAAATACATGTCGTTCAGATTGATATAATCATCACCCGAACCGCTGATGTAGTATTCGACTGGACCCAAACCTAAAGCAGCTACTGGATAGAATTCGATCCATGATCTATGATCGACACTGCTTTGAGTTGAGGGAATCGAAAATAGGTCTAATTCACTTTTGACACAGGGACAAGATTGGGGGGTGTACCAGTGCCATGATTTAACCGAAAATATCCTTTGACAACCTCCGAGTTGTTCCACGACGAAGGCGTGAACTACTGCTCCTACCTCGTGCGAGTCGTTTTATAGGGACTGCTGGATGGTGACGCGGTTGTTTGGGTTTAACTATTTGATCGAACACTTCCTCTCCAGTTTGTAACATCGGTTTCTTAGCTGATTGTTTCAGAGACTTCCCTCCCAACAAATCTCCAACCACCCTCACTCCTGTTTTCAAGGTGTTTTTTAACGACAGGTAAAACTTTTCAAACCAGCGGTAGCGCCATTTTAGCCAACCCCCCAAGCACACTACCAAGTCCACGACCACGCTGACTCCTTGCACCGGAAAACACGGGGAGTCCACTACCCGCTTGGTTTAGATAATACGGGGTGTAAATATCAGCCATGGTTTTCAAAATATATCTTTCTTGGTTTTACGGAAATGTAACGTCACTGTCACTTTACCAGATTCTAATGGGATGGGTCGACCTGTGTCATCTCTTATATCGATTTCAATAGTAGAAAAAGTCTTGGTGGCTATAGGGTAATAAAATATCTTTTTATATGTGAGGTTGATCAACTGCCCGCGACGATCGTGATCGATTGGAATAATACGCAGAAGGGGAACCACGGTGTCTCCTACCACCTGAGCTTCGATGAGATTACAATAGACATAAAGTCCGTACAAACCTCGATCAGGGTCAACAATGTGCTGGCCGACTTGACTATTCTCATAAATCCCCATTTCAAAACCGAGTCTTTGACGCAACCCCTCGTCCATGTAAACTACAACTGATTCATTGTCTAGGGTCATAGTTGCTGTCTGTCGTGTTTGATTGTAGGTGAGACGCACTCGCTCCTCATTTTGCTCCTTTAACTTGGCTGCAAAGGCTTCTATCAACGATCCGGTCGTATAAAAACCCGGGGTAATGTGAAAATATTTGGGACGGGCCTCGGCAAATTCACTTACAATGTCATATCGCTCACTGCAACAGACATCCGGGAGATTAAACGCGCCAGCCACGCGATCCATGACGACAAACCCCTCGTCCTCAGTAACGTTGTATCACGTGTAAGGCTACTGAATTTCCGCTAATCCCACTTCCCAAGCCCCTTCCAACTGTACAGCTTTGGGGAGTAGAGTAAAGTAATGTGTCAACGTATTGTTGGGATGATAATTCATTGAACTGTTGGAAGGTAGGGTCAGAAAGAAACTCATGATGGTGATGACTTGACACTCAAATTAAGCTTCTTATGGTTTCACGAAAATGTCACTATCACATGTCCATCTTCGAATGCTACGGACTGACCCGTGTAGTCTCTTATATAAATTTATATGGTAGAAAAATTTTTGGTGCCCACAGGGTAATAAAATATCTGTTCGTATGTCTGTGTCACCATTTTGTGCATCCGATCGTAGTCCACGGGAACTGTGCGTAACAAGGGGGCCATCGTGTCACCGACCACTTGCGATTCAATTATTCTACAATAAACGTACAGTGCGTACAACCCTCGAAATACATTAGGCTTGTAATCAGTTTGAGAATCGTAAAGCAAAAGACATTCCTCACACCGCAATATTTGACGAAGACCTTCGGTCATGACAACTTGAAGTTTGGGGTCGGTTATTTTTACATTCACGGTCTGTGAGTGGGAATTGAATTGAAATCGAACAACGCCTCTAAGATGCGATTTGCGGATGTGCATATTGAGCGTGTCTATCAATTGATCAGCATTGTAGGAACCGGGGGTCAGGCGAACGACTAAGGACTCGACCAAAGGATCCCCTTCTATGGGTCTGTCTATCGTATTGTACCCAGCTCGTTGATCCACAATGACAAAACCCACGTTCGTCCCGATGTTGTACCAGGAACAGGGTACTGAATTTCTGCTAATCCCACTTCCCAACTACCTTTTTATTGTATGGGTTTAGGCAATTGAGTAAAGTAACGTGTCAACGTGTTGTTGGGGTGATAATTCATTGAACTGTTGGAAGGCAGGGTCAGAAAGAAACTCATGACGTCGCTTCATGTTTCAAAGTGGGGTTGGGAAGAATGTACCCTAAGCTACTGCTTAACAGAGCAGTCCACAAATTACTATCTCCTTTACCCGCCGATAGATTGTGAATGCTGACGATGATTACGGTATATAAAATGAGGATTTGTGTGAAAAACACGATTTCGGCTTTCGGAATATCCCGACCAAATATGGTCCACACCCGATCACTCATCTGATCTTCCATCCTAATGACGCTTCTGTTCCAAATCTCAGTTTTTATACAGCTCCACACCACTGACCCAACTATTAAAACTGGCAGGGTAGCCAAACCACTTGACAAAATATTGTTTTTGTCATTTCCGTTTTCGTTCTTTGATAATTTTTTCAACCCTATACCATGCTTTATCATTCACTTTCTGTAATTCTTCCGTGTAAAATGTTCCCTCTAATACTTCGTCATTATCATCCTTTATCGTATACACATTAGGGGAGACTAAGTGAACGCTCTCCACCCGAAACAACTCCTCGCTCCAATTGGAAGTGTAACCTTTTTTAAATTTCCCCCTTGCTTGACTGATGCGGACACGATCCCCGATATTATACCGAGGTCGTTTAACCCCATCAGAGTGTTCCCCATATAATGTCATCCACGTTCTTCTTCATTACCCAACGAGACCGATATCGGGGTGCGCTTAGTGCTGCGGTGATAGCTGAGGTTGTATCCTTTCACCAGCAAAGCCAGAACCGGTAGATAAACACTGGTGTTGTGTTTGGTAAAATAACGTTTTTAACGTACGATTAAACCGCTCGACTATGCTAGCTTTGGTTTCTTCGTTGTGGGTGGTGAAAAAGCGAATCCCCTGTTGCTTAAGAAATGTCTGAAATTTACGGTTGATAAATTCTCCACCCTTATCGGTCTGTATACACAGGGGCTTCCGCCCTTATTATTATGTCTTCCTGGAAGACATATTGCTTTAGCCAGAATTTTTTTGTTATTATTTTTTTTTTTTATTTTATTTTTTTATTTTTTTTTCCAGCCAAGGTTTTTCGGGCATTTCTCCGGAACGGTTATACATATCAACATGAAATTTTGGGGAATGATCGATCAAATTGGGACACAACTGCCGATCGAGTTTGACGCGCATGCGCAGTGTTGAAGGCTTATGGGATCGATTTTTCATCGATTTTTTCCCTCATTTTCTGTAACTATCTCCTCCATAACTACTGCAGTTACGAACATATGAATTACATGGTTGTAACAAGCAATTATCGTAGCATGGAAAAAAAAAATACTTGTTTTCATCTTTTGTACTTCGTATAATGACATTTTTTTTAGAGAACCTATCGCGATTTTTGCTACGAGTTCTCTCCTCGCTGATATCTCTGAAACGGCTGTATTTACGCACATGAAATTTTGTCAGTATTTAGAACTTGGCCTCGTGATAATGATTGTAACAGTATTTTTAGCATTCACAGTTACAAAAAACAGTAAAAAGGACGATTAGTTTCAAAGTTTTCTACTGCAGCAGCTTAACGCGCAGGCTAACAGCAGGTGCTGTTTAAGTAGGCCAAACCTTACGTAATCGACCAGAGGCATTCATCGCTTGCCTTGGCTGGGTTTGCATTGACTTGGCTAGGGGTCATGTCAAAACAGGCTAAACCTTACATAATCTACCAGCGGCATTTATCACTTTCGTTGGCTCAATATTGACTTGGCAAAGGGGTCATGTCAAAACATCTAAGCGGCAGCTTATAATAGTGCGCGTTACCAGCTCTTCTCGGTCCGTGTATATACTGTCTTTTTGTCTCAGCGACAGTGTGCACTGGATGTCCCCGTGCAATCAAAGCGGGTATATATACACAAACACACAGGCGCGCACACATATATATATATGCATACAGACAGGCGCTCGGTTTTCGATGCCAAGCTTCCGAGCGCCGAGCCGCTTTCTATAAATAGCATATATATGTGTATATTTATAAGTGTGTGTGTTAATATACGTATATATATATATATACACATATATATATATATATGTATATTTATATATATGCACATATATATATATTTATATATATATACATATATTTGTATATATACATATAAACATATATATATACATACATATATATACATACATATATATATATACATATATATAAATATACATATATACATATATAGATATATAAATAAATGTATATAAATATATATATATATATATGCATGTATATATACACTATATATATATACATATATAGATATAAATATATATATATATACATATATATATAAATAGACATATATACATATATATATATACACACATATATATATATATGTATATATATATATATATATATATATATATATATATATATCTATATATATATATATATATATATATATATATCTCTTCATATTTATTTTTTGTTTAGAGATAATATTGTTTGTGTTATATTGTTGGTACCGTATTGCTGGTCGTCCAGGCTTGCTGTTGGAAGACATGCCGTTGGCGCTTGTGCCAACTCTAAGTAGGCCAAACCTATAAGTGTGTGTGTGTTTATATATATATATATATATATATATATATATATATATATATATATATATATATATATATATATATATACAAATATGCATATATATATATATATATATATTTTCCACCTTGAGCTTAATATTTCAATGTTATGTGTTATTCGAGTTATGTGTTTTAAAAGTATTATCTAAGTAATTTTATTATGTTATGTGTAATTTATCAAATATGATATTTGAAAGTTTATGCGCATAATTTACCATGAATAATGACTCACCATAAAGTGTCACAATGCCTTTATATAAAGTGTCACAAATGCCGTTATAAATATATTATACTTCAATTTTTTATTAATAAATTCTTCACTGACACTGCTCTTCTGAGACTGATCATATCACTGTGGAATTTAAGTATGATATAACATCAGTTTGGGTAATATGTTGATACCGTATTGATGGTCGTCCAGACTAGCCGTTGAAAGACATGCCGTTGGCGCTTGTGCCAACTCAAAGTAGTCCAAACCTTACGTAATCGACCAGTAACGTGGGTGTGTGTGTGTTCGTGTGCATCGAAACATATTCGTATTTAGCAACTAAGCTATGTACGACTACAATTGAGTAAATTACTCTAAACTGGTCACTGCTACGGAGCACGTCGTCCTCAAAGGATCATCCGAGTCACGAGTCAGGTTGTCACACCTTGGAGTCGAACCCACAGCCTGTGGATCAATAGCCGAAGCAGTACACCACCAAGCCACTGAGACCGGCTTAGTGCCATTCCCTCGGCTTTGTATTTACTTGGTTTAGGGGTCATGTCAAAACCTCTGCTAAGGGGTCATATCAAAACATCTAAGGGGCTGCAGCTTGTGACATCTATCCAAAAGTAGTGCGCGTTACCAGCTCCCCTCGCTGACATATATCGTAAACGTGTGCGGCGCATAGGGTTTCTTAACAAGGCACAATCACATACCCGATTGCTAAACTAATAGGTCAAGAATTCATTTTGTTTAGAGATAACATTTGCTTGTGTAATATTGTTGATACCATATTGCTGGTCGTCCAGGCTTGCCGTTGGAAGACATGCCGTTGGCGTTCCTGCCGAATCTAGTTTTTTTAGTGGTATCACCCACGCATATTTCGAGAATACATCGATACAGGTCAAGAGAAATTTTTTGTCTTGGTTCTGTTTGGCTAAGCGAGCTATGTCCACTAAATCTGCTTGCCATTGATGGTCAATGGTTCAAAGTGTTTACGTCGTCTCAACACATCGTTAACTAAATCCGCCACGTTAGTCCCACTAACGGCTTGTCCTTTAATCGTTTATTCCCCTCGTTCATTCCAACCCACGTCTGGGTTTTTTCGAAGGCGTTCTAATAACAAACGCCCTTTTTTCTGAAATTTATCAGGGATGGTTTCTACAACTTCCGCAAAAGACACATCTTCTTGTTTGGGTGTGAGGGGCGGGGCATTAGCTAAGGTCGTGAGAGGTGTCGGGGTTCTGTGCTGGCGGTAATACTTGCGGTGTTTTGTTAAAATCTGGTTATAAGATACTACTTTAGCCTCCTCCGATAAATCACTACGATTCAGGACATCCCTCATCTCAGTATCCATGTTGGATTACACGTCGACAGTGGGAGCTTGATCATAACGTGTACTTGACAACACTCGGGTATCAACCAACATCATTTTCTTAGCCATAATTAGCCGAACAGTTTGCCTAACAACGGACCAGCAATACCTAAAATAGGTCCTAATAACGCCGGCAGAAAACCGCCGGTTTGTAATACTCTTTTCTTTTTCTTGACGTTAGTTTTAGGTGAGATCAAAGCGCGCAGACCTTGTTTGTGTCGGGCTAATTTACGCTTCTGAACTGAAGTCAAGGATACATTTCCTTTTAAAACATTGAGGGCACATTCAGACAGACAATTCATCAATTCTTTGTCGGCCGTGTGAATCAAAGCCCTATTGACAGAGGGTTTGGCTTTAGCCATCACTCGTAATGTATCAGCGTGTTTTCTGAGACGCTCTGCCATGGTCTATGTCTAACGATAAGAATGGTGGTCGCCCCATGATCGACGGTATTTATTAACTTGGCGTTTTTGGAACGCCAAGTTATGGCGATCGGCCTGGTTTGTAAGTTTGTTTGTTTGGATGTTTGGATGTATGTAACACTTTTTTTGTTTCGCGATACAGGTCGCAATTTTTGAAATTTTTCAGATTTTTTTTTTATTTCTGTAGGTATGCAACTTGCTTGGGTCGTAGTATGTCAGTTCGTAACCGTAAGTGATCTTGTGTCGCTTGCTTCAGATTGATAAACAAATAACCGTGGGGTAATAACCTCTACAAATTCCACGTTGGGTAGTTGAGTGTACATTGTTTGCCACTTTCTGATACACCACACGATTCGATCGGGTGGTGGCTCAATGTGACTACCTTTAATTAACTCACTCACAAAGTAAGCTTTTCCACATCCAGACGGTATTCACAGTCATAAGGTTCCCCCATTAAGACTTTAGACCAGTGTTCGGCGGTCACACAAAACCCTAACATGTAACGCCGATATTCTCTTGAGAGCCAAAGGTATAGTTCAGTCAAATTGTGTTGTTCACACAACACCCGCCATAATAAAGTTAAGTGATGTTCGTCCACCTTACCCAACGCTCTTCTTACGCAATGTGAATACATCTTTTGATGGTTCTCGGCTTGACATATATCACATGGTTTTTGAGCTATGTCAGATAACAATGGCTTCATCGAACCACTGTAAAGGCTAATTATCATATCCAACCCATCAGGCGACGTTCCTTGATCACCCTTCTTGTGTCCGCCGGCTGGTAGTTCTTCGTAGGCCTTTATGAGCTGCCACCAACAGGCCATTTCCCGGTGACCCGGAAGTAGTTCTTCCCGTACCCCGTCTTGTTGCTACCCGTAACAAGCTTTTCCTTAGCGACGCTGTATGAACAGTTTGTTGCGTACCGTAAATGATGTTTTGAATCTGTTTTTGCCGAATAATGCCCACGAAACATTGCTGCTGGGGTAGGTGCAACTCAGACAGCCGATATAGAGATCGTGAAAGAATGAATGGCGTGTCTTTCATTCCTTTTCCAAAGCTACGCTCCAATCCAAAGAAATGCAGAGAGTGGGCTAGGGCATGTGGACGGGTAGCCGTGTACGACGTCATAATGATATATTTACGGGAAATTTTGGGGCCAGAGAAGGTTAATGAGTTATCATATATCTGTACAAAGCATTTCAACGGGGGAAACGGTCCAACAATTGAGCATCCTAACCCAATACCTGCTACTTCCCAATCCGAAACTGAACTTCATGCCAAAAAACAACGGCCTGCACCTAAAGAAACATCCTGTGTTGATCCCCCCAAGCCAAAGCAGCAAGAACCTGGTGTGTGTAGCAAGAACCAAGTAACCATATTAAAACATAAACAGGTTCTCAAGACTCAAATATATGTTTGTGTTAAAAGTATGATTTTAACTGCAGTTAAGAAAAAAAAATAGTTTATATCTATTTGTTGAAGACCAGTTTATATTTTCCCCCAGAAACTATCAAAGCGCATGGTCACACTTCCACGGGTAATTTCAATATAGGGGAGTGGGGCTTTCACTCGGCCAATCACATCATCACAAACAGTTTCTTCCGTATCAATGTCTGATTGGCCAGCTTCCACGTCAATCAACGATACGGTGAGTGATGTAAGAGCCGTCCCACTTCTGAGAAAGCTGTCTGCAGGTAAGTTTATTTTATGTCCGTTCCATCAATCGCGAATTTGCAAATCATTGGTCAAATGTTCTGGGTTACTAAACCACTGTGTGATTTGAAAGCGACCCCGACGTCGACTGGTATACAGCGGTCCATCAATGTAGTCATACTTCTTGCTGTTCTCCTCCGCCATCCTGAATGAAACAAAAATCTGTCGTGTTCGCTTATTTATCCCCCTGATCGAGCTGATGTAAGAAATTTTTAATGATCACGTGACGAATTAATTTAGCTGATGCCAGCGGTTTTTTCATGATCACGTAACGAATTTATTTAGCTGATGTCAGCGGTTTTTCGTGATCACGTGACAAATTTATTTCAGATCCGGTAAATCACATGGTATCGCACACACACCGGGGTTGTGGGGTTCTTCGAGCGTGGAAGTTAAGCTTTCCGATTACGTCACAACCTTCCTCTGCTTTGTTGTGCCTGTTGTTTTTCTTAATTTTCGATTGTGAATGTAGAGCTTATAATTACAGTGATATTTCAAGTATTGGGTCAAAAGAGCCTTCGTAACAAATCCACATTGACACAGAGGACATCGCCTTACCCTCAGGCTTCTGTGTTTGACTTGGGTCTATATGGTTGTTGGGTCTCAGCGACTCTCTGACATTCGTCGCATTCTAAACAAGTTTCCATATCGTCACTTTAAAGATTCAACCTTTGCTGACAGTAAACTTGTTGTTAACTGATATTTATAATTACTTTAATCCACCTCATCTTCAGACACGAACGCAGTTAACTGACGATCCATTAAACACTCTCTAGCTTCGATCGCTTTACGAAGAGCCGTATCAAAATCTTAACCTTGCTCCATCAAGTGCTGTTGATTTATACTAATTTGTCTATAGATCTTATTGTCTCTCAGTTCTCGAGTAAGCTGTGGATGCATCTGTAACTTGTCTTTTAAAACAGACCACCTGCTATACGCATCCGTCATGTTGATGTCACTCTCAGACTATCTTAGTCATAAATGACCACCCAGCAAATTTTAACTCTGTATAACATACATTCCAAATAAAAAACATCGCCCTGTATTTTCACTCATTTATTACACAATCTGTTAATTACACGTATTCAATATCTGATTTCACCGACTCTAATCAATATTTCCTATAGTCCACACACAACCATATGCTACGTTCCAACCACGAGGGGCAGGGGTCAATTAAAGCTACACTCAATTCCCATAATCTTGATACATACAGTTCATCAACACTTCGAGAGCATCCGCCATACACAACCGAACTTGTTCTTCAGGTTCTGCCATCAAACAAAGATTATGCTGTCGCTGACTCGGGTGGTCGATCTGACATCCGTGGCATTTTTCTGGTATTAGGGTTCCTATTAAATCGACAAGCGTGTCTGTGTACACCACCGTGATAAAGGCTACACATGTCTTCTTGGTTTAGAAACTCTCCTGGATATGAACTTAATTTCAGTGAACAGTCACTGTCTTCACATCTCTTCACTCAGTGTAGAAGACATCATGAAGAAGTATGCTGATGTATTCGATGGGGGGCTAGGAAAGCTAACTGGAAAAGTCAAGTTACATGTGAAGCCAGACAATAAACCTAGTGTCTTACCTGCAAAGCGAATTCCGTTCGCGATCCAAGACGAGGTGAGAGCGGAATTGCAGCGACTTGTCGAATTCGGTGTGTTGACGCCAGTTGATGAACCAACTGAATGAGTCAGCCAGATACCGATCGCCAGAAAGAAGAATGGGCAGGTGAGGATCTGTATAGATCCTGGTCCTCTGAATCAGGCCCTCATGAGGGAGCACTAACAACTGCCTGTAGTGGATGTGATCTTCGTTAAATTTAGTGACTTCAAAGTATTCTCCAAGCTGGACGTCGCCAGCGCTTACTGGCATCTGGAACTTGAAGATGATTCTAGTCTCCTGACATGTATGATCACTCCATGGGGCAGATTCCGTTGGTTTCGAGTACCTTTTGGATTAAGCGTCTCTGGAGAAATCTTCTAGCGACACATAGCGCAAGTACTAGAGTCATGCCTGGTGTCACTTGCATCGCTGATGACATCGCCCTGATGGGCAAAGACGATGCCCATCATTATAGCCAACTGGAAAACCTCTTACAAACGTGCCGAGCCAAAGGTATAAAGCTCAACAAGTCACCAGACAAATTCCAGCTACGTACATCAAAGATGACCCTACATGGTCATGTGTTTACTCCAAATGGAATAAAAGCAGATCCTTCAAAGGGAAAGGCCATTCAGGATATGCCTAAGCCTCAGGATGCATCTGGAGTACGCCGTTTTTGTGGCACTGTACAATACCTCTCGCGTTTTCTTCCTCACCTATCAGAAGTTGCTACTCCTCTCCGAGAGCTCACTCACAAAGATGCGAAATTCGAGTGGAGCAAAGTCCATGACGATGCATTTAGTCAGATCAAGAAGATGACATGTGAAGCTCCTCTTTTTAGACACTATGATCCGAGAGCTCCATTAGTGCTACAAACTGATGCCTCAAGTCACGGTCTTGGAGCAGTCTTGCTACAAGAAGACGTGCCGATCGCGTACGCTTCGAGAACTATGACACCTGCCGAAAAGAACTTTGCGCAGATTGAAAAGGAATGTCTCAGTGTAATCTACGGTCTCGAACGTTTCGACCAGTATACTTATGGTCGTCCAGTGGCCATTGAAAACGACCACAAACCTCTCAGCTCCTTGTGGAGGAAGCCCTTGAGAGACATCCCAAAGAGTCTGCAGCTCATGATGATGAAAATAAGCAGATACGATGTAGATCTGTTGTTTAAGCCAGGAGCAGATATGGTACTCCCTGACACTCTCTCTCGAGCTCCACTCTCAAAATGTCCTAAGCATGAGCCATGTGATGTAAACATGTTGGCTAATGTGCCCATTAGCCCGGCTACAATCCGTGATTCGACTCTTCAGGACCTCATCACTGTGATCCGGCGTGGATGGCCATCAAAAGAAAGACTGCAGAAAAACCTTGTTCCATACTACCATCTCAGAGATGAATTCTTCCTCCAAGATGGAATTTTATTCCGAGGGGAACGCATTGTGATTCCAAGGACACTCTACAAGGACATGAAGCAGCGCCTCCATACTGGCCATATGGGAATAAACTCTTGCTTGCGCCGTGCACGCGAGCTAGTGTTCTGGCCAGGCATGTCGGCAGAAATCGAATTCTGCGACCCTTGTGCCTCAATGCCAGACCAGCAAGCACCTGAGCCATTGATGGTTCACGAAGTACCTGACACAACTTGGCAACAGGTTGGGACGGACATTTTCGAAGTAGAAGGTCGAAAATACCTCATCTCGATGGACTACTATAGCAAATTATTCGAACTTGACTATCTACCAGATATGACATCTGAAATTGTTATAACCAAAATAAAAATGCAGTTTGCCAGACATGGTATCCCAGATGAGCTTGTGAGCGACAATGGAACTCAATACACCTCGTCTAAATTCAAGATCTTCTCTCAGAAGTGGGGATTCAAGCACGTCACATCAGCTCCTGGTAACAGCAGGGCAAACGGTGCCGCTGAAGCCGCAATCAAGATTGCCAAGCGATTGATGCTTAAGTGCAAAAGATCAGGGGATGACCCATTCTAAGGATTGCTTAAAGATCAAAACTAACGTTTTTTGACATATCCGATTTTTATGTTTCAAAACGTAGGAAAATATCTTTTAATCTGACCACGGTAGATAATTTTACATTCTCTCAAGTATTGTGGACATAAATCCGCTGGGAATGTGGTGCTCGGGTTTAATTCCGATTGAATTCCCTGAGTCCATTTTGCACCAGTTGGTCGCTAGGAGGCAGGTCGCGTGACGTCACGTTTGCGGCTCGTCCCAAAACAAATTCGAAGGTGGTATTTCGGAAGCTGAGAAAAATTATACGATCCGCGATTTTTTCCCTGCAACTTTCCTTTCTACTGATTGGTATCTATTAACATGTCGTCATCAGATGAAGATTATGAAGCCTCATTATGTGAAATGAGGACTTATGATGTCCATTGGTATTTATTTGAGACCACACGATTGCGAATAGCAACCGAGTCAGATAATGATGTTGAGAGCTCAGAAACGGATTCCGACTCGGAAAATGAATGCAGTAAAGACGCTTTGACTTTCAGGCCAGTGGAAGTGTGGTGGGTAGAAATTTTTCGTCGTCTCTATTAGTCTAAATATCGAAATGGATTAGTATAGGTAGAAATAACAATTCCGTGTAATGGGGTCTATCTGGCCCACACACCCAAGTCAATAAATTCACCCAGCGCTTTCCCCGAGCGATAGTGACATGTATGATCACATAATTGACTTGGGTGCCTGTGAACTGGCCCCTTTCAGAATTTAGACGTCCTGTTAATATATCTCTCATCAGTGTTTATTTAAAAGACTAAGTCTACTCTTTTGCTCACAAATAAAGTCAGAATGCTCAGAAGAATTTGTGAATCATGGACAAACATGGACTGCTGGGTCAGCTTTTGTTATGTGAATGATCTAACATGGAATTAAAAATGGCTAAAGCTTGATTTGGGCAACCTTTCAGGTGTAGCTGTAACAACTGCGATCAGATGACCACATTGCGGGAATGTGTTTGTTGTCAAAATTACCCGAAGACTCTGGCAACAATAGAAGAGTGGCCATGTATGACCGAACATCCAGGGTTCAAGTCAAACTGTTTCGACCGTAATGTCCTGCTTGCATCCAAATTCGAGTACATACAGATAGATGGACATATAGGGGATGAAGTTAACACAATTGAGTTAGTTATGCCTTTATTGAAGCAAATATAAGACACACAGCCACTTCTGGACATAGACAATGTGTATTCCAAGTGTCCATGGTGTGCAATACATTTGGTAATCACGTTCAGCGCTACATGACAACAAACAACAAAACCAGCAATACATTTATATCTGGAGTACATAGTTGACCAAAAAAAAAGAGTTAAAAAAACATTATTTTCATATTTCCCTAAGAAATAATCAATTCTTTTTTGCTCCAGGTTATTCAGATATTTGGCCTATCGCTGTTTCATCTACTGGGTGTGGCACAGATTAGGTAGACATAACAGAAAAGTATTGCCATCATGTGTCTTAAACAAAATAAGATCTACATTCCTAGATCCAGAGGGCCTTTACAGAGGATACCTAGAAAGTAGCTGAGTAGATTTTCTTTGCATGATTGAAGCGGCATCGGTGTGCTCCCACAAGAATGTCCTTTGCTGGCTTTTCAAATTGAGCAGCAATAGGGGTGGATCACTCCTTTCCGCCGAAAGAACTTTCGCCAGTCTGTAACTGGGATATTTCTCACGAAGCAAAAACACTTCAGTAATGAGGTTGTCAACATAATCTGAAACATAACCAGTTAATAAAAGATTAGTAATAAATAGTCTTTGAATCATTAAATGGAATGTTTGGTCTTTTGTGCCAGTATAATTACCCTATGGGCACTGCGGAGACTCATAATAAATGTATCTTAATAAATGCCAGCATTACATTATTGTTTAACTCATATTTACATATATTGAACAACAAATCCTGTGATATATACCAACCAAAAGTGATGGGAACTTTGACAGGCTTCACCACTGGATCCCCCTGTCTGGACTTTGGAAAGGACACTCCCCATTGTGCCTGGCCTTGTTGAGTGACTGCCCGAGCTCTATTGGAGTTTTCATTAAAATGCAAAACTGCAAGGAGTAATCTGGAAGTAAAGCACCAACAGTAGCAGATATAGCCTGGTGGTCTGGTATGCCCTATGTGAGCTCACAATACACCAGAATCTCATAACTTTATAAGCACTAACATAAACCCATGTTTTAGATCAGGTATTTGCAATATATACCACACTACAGTCACAGCAAAGCTCAATTAAATTACCTTGCTTCCATAGTGGCAAAGGGAAAGTGTACACTCTTGGGTGCGAAGAAGATCAACACCTTGTGGAAAGATTCTAAACTGGAAGTCTGCTCAGACGGAGACAATCTGCCAATGTCTTTCAGAAGGTGTTTGCTGTTCACGACCAGGGCCATCCTCCAGCTCAATGCCTCTATAAAACCAAAGTTGTAGGTGCTTTATTATGCTTATGAGAGAGCACTGATTTTTATAAGTATGCAATACAATTCCACTGTTTACAGGAGTATTTTCAAAGTAAACTATCACTTACATTTCCTGGTGCACTGCATGTTCATCCATATCATCCTCGTCACTTTCCATGTCGAATATAGACATCCAGGTGACTCAATATACCTACAAGCAAACATGTTTGAACTCCAAACGATTTGTGGGAGCCCTCTACCGGTTCAGTTGAGCTGGCCTCTATCTCGGGCACACCTGTCATCTCGTTTTCACTTTCACTGGAGGCATCAAGCATCTCAGCTCCAGTTAACATTTCATGCAGCACCTACAAACAGAGGCATCATGTGTTTCAGTGTCGACCAGTTGAACACCAATGATATTTCCCAAAATAGGGATCAAAATCACCTATATCAATATACTTCTATATACAGACTGTCTAATTTGTCCTATGACATCAGTAGTACTCCTCGTGTAAATGGACCAATTAAACACAGTATGTAGTGTATCCAAATCCCTAAACAATAAACAGGCAAGCATTTTGAGATCACATTGAAACACCAGTTATTGAGCCATGCTCATGGGGCCTTTCTTCATCAGTGATGCCTTAGCCTTAACACGGCCATGTCATTTGGGTCGTATGATTATTCATATAAGAAATAAATTTTGCTGTCAATCAAACACAAAAGCACAACCATGACTGGGAATAAAAATTGAACGGTCCTAGCTATCTTACCTGTTGACGTCGTCTTTTCTCAAAGGCACCTCGACGTTTTACTCGATCCTGGTTCACACCCATGTAATTAAAAATCGTTGGCAAGGCACCTTGGCGGAGCCTAGTTTGTTTAGAAAAGCCCAGACTTCTGAGCAGCTCTGGGTCCGTTTCATAGGCGTCCCTCTCAAAGTGGTCGGAACAAATGACAGGAGTTGTTTTGGTCGGCTTCCAATCCTTCCTCTTCGCCTTTGCAATCCAATTCTTGTGCATTTTTCGGTCTTTCGGGAACCGAAAGAAAACTCTTACCTGACCTCTCGGCGTTTCTACACTTAACCGACACAACAATAAGGCATAATCCAAACTGTGAGTGTAACAAACCGTGAAGACTTTTTCATAAACCATCAACGAGCCGCGACAACAATGGCGAAGCTTGTTGACATTCGTGATCAGCGAGCACAGAGCAGCGAACGTGACGTCACGGGCCAAATAATTCCGAACGTTGCCGAGCGGGATGTTCAACGAGTGGAAGACGAAAACAAACACTTTAAAAATCATTTTTTAAAGGAATAGGGTGCTCCAAAGTAACCGCTATTGATATGAATACCATTATTGAAGTTTATTCTTTCGAATTTCGCTTTTAAAAAAAATTGTGTTTATGATCT
>CM067346.1:53778160-53820256 GCA_034190875.2 Urechis unicinctus | reverse complement strand
CGATCAAACCCGGCTAATAGATAAGACGATCATCATCAGTATACAAGGGAATCATAACAGTGCATTGTATTCAGATTATAAGAACAATATAGTGTGTCATGCAGATTTCACATGTAAATGCTACCTTAACCGTTCTGACTTGTTGATTATACCATAGCCTATTCATACGAGAAACTATAACATTGCCTGACAATGCATCTCTTTGGACAACAAAGGTCACATCACAAATGTGATAGATTATGATAATTCAGATAATTATCAATGATCTTGGGTTTTCTTACATCATCAACTCAAGTTAATCGTCGAAATCGGTTGGGGAATCTCAGTATTTGCGAAGTTTGAACAGCTCACATTAAAATGTTGTTCTCTCCACAAAACATTCTCTCCTATAAATCATATCAATTAATTAGACGAGGTGTCATGGGCAATTGACTACAGTCTATCAGTCATGATGGTTTGGAAATCGAGGGTGCTTGAGTAGAATGCCGTCACTAAGTGACTGACTGGATCTTAGAATGAAACCAATAGACCTCATATGCAAATATGCATTCGCTACATTGATTGCCAATGCAATCGCAAAGGCTATTGTATTGTATTATTTCCATATGAAACCATAAAACAAATATGCACTGTGTTTGAGTGTACTGCAGGAAGCTATGCTTAAAAGAATTTCCACGATGGCACACTTGCATATCGCAGAATTTAATCCCTTCGGCGCCTTGCTGTCTGTCATTTTTTGCCGCTGTCTTTGTCGCCTCATAATCAACCATGATGCAACACCTTTGTACCTGTCATATAATTTTTATAAAGGTATACAGAACCAACCACGTTGTATCACACAGACGCATCGTATTGCATGACTGAAAGCACTTTTCTGTTTTAGACTTCGTCCTTTCGCGGTACTATTATTCGTATAGAATTACCTACTGACGTGCGCATTTTTGTCGATGCAATGAAGCAATTTCTATTTATTTACATTATCTTCAAAAACTGCGATATGCCCATGGTGTTTTCCAGTTGTAATTCTTAATTAACAATTCGAAACTAATCAATATAATTGATTCCATCTGTTGGTCCTATGTTACATATGAGTGTTATTTAGTGCAGCATGACTTCAATCGAGCCATACGTAACAGTAGATGGTATGTTCATATATAGCCTGCTAACGTCTGACCTCCCACAGGACTTCTTGATTATAAACAATAACATCTGGATGGTATAAGCTTCAACGTCTAACTTAAATCCCCTAAATACAATAAACATTACATTATTTTTAACACAAATAATGCACCTATTCACTGATACCTTTGACAATTATCATGTAATGGTAGTAGCGTTAAGGGTGCTGTCGCGCGATGAATATGAAATTGAGCAAGTGTTGTTTTAATTCAGTCCTTGTTACAATTCGTAATAGGAGAGCCGCTCACACATGCAATGTACTATTCATTATGATAATACCCGTTATCAATTAATCATCAATCAAATGGAAAACTGGTCTGGATTGAAATTGATCTTAAATGAACATTTAGCGTCCTCACAAAATCGCACCACAATTCTGCATAGTCTCCGTTCTCAATTAATGGCTGCATCTTCGAGTCATACAACTTTGGTAATAATATCAAAATATGGTGCATCTCATTCTTTTTCCTTGTAAATTTCTGTATGGTATGAATGATTACCTTACATAGCGGATAAGCGAATGGGTGTTCGAAGACGGGATGGAAGAGCTTTTTAATAAAAATTCTGCCTTACTCACGGTATGGGTAGTTAAGATGGACGAAACAAGAATGAAATGTGTTGGGAATATGTTATTTTGTGCTGAAGCAATGCCACCGGCCTACCTCAAAACCTACTAATCGTTCTGTTAGTCGTGAGCGAAGCATGATCAAATGTAGACGAATCGATTTATGTTAATGATCAACAAACACCAAGACAGAAACAAGACACAGAATCGTAAATATGTGCGTTGGGATTGGGGCTTATGGTATGGAGTCTTCCGTTTTAAATAAACGTTACAAAAATGCAGAACAGGCATTAAACCTGCCAAACGCTTGGTTTATTGCCATGTTGCATACGAGGAATAATGAGGTGGGTGCATCATTGTAAAATCATCCGATGCACCAAAATGCAGAAAATTATTAATCATATTCACCATTGGAAATAAGCTTAATGATTGCCACACACAATATTGAACCCATGTCAAACAAGTGTCGATCAACACCATTACAATCCTACAGAGGGGTCAACCAAGTCTCCAGTCTAATGAAGAGCAAATGCTAATGAATTGTGAATATAGAACAAAAGCTGACTGGTACTAGGCGAACACAGTGTAAATTAGCCACAGGTCTTTTTTGGCAAGTTCTTGATACATCGTGTTAGGGCTGCTTGGGGTTCCAACCAGTATGCCGAAGACATTCAGATTATCGCATAGTTTGTAAAAGTAACGGTCATTGAGCTTAGAATTCGTAAATAGTGGGAGCAAGAATGGCATTTGCTGCATATTATGTCAGAAGTGTGTCCTATATTTGCAGGTTTGAGTCCTCAGTTTGCATTAGATGAATCAAAAAACTAGTTGGGACATCGCCGGCGCATCCTGCGCTCTTGGACCTGATTGTTCCCACCCTCTACAACACAACATCGATCAATCGAAGGCCTTTGTTCAAATAAAGTTGAATAAATGTATCATTGCAGATATGAGCAAATACAAAAGCCAACACGTACAATGGTAATGAAATGGGGTGTTTTGTGCAAATGTTGCTTCGCTTATCCACAACATACAATAATCAAACGATGAGCGCCTACTGGTCGTAGAGTAATGAGATCGTTTGTTTCAAAATACTTCCGCCAAGTTATTATTGGCGCTCATAACAGAAAATTGTTGTAACGATCTCGATCACCCTAAACTCTAGACATAAAAAAGGTGCCCTAATTTTTAATATGTTACAGTAAGACCGAATTTATTCAAGTTATTGATGCCTAAGTTTATTTCCTTATCTTCATCCATATTCTGATTGAATCACGGGATCCTATATATGCATTGTGCTACCCAATGGAAGTTTGGTGTTATCCAATATATACACAGCTGGTAGAGAAAGAACAAGGACAAACAGGACAGACAGTAAGCCTTTTCTGGTATTCATGCCTGCAACAAGCAGGTATGGCATCACGGGAACTCTTGCATTGTTCCCTACCATGTGTATCATTCACACAATGGAAGTATATTGTCTGGTTCTGTCGCTTTGAATGATTTACATACACATCATAACATCAATAAAGACCAAGAGGCGGAAAACGTCAATGAAATCCGACGCAAGAAACAAACCCGGTAACTCACGTCGGAAAAAAACTTGGCTCTTGGACGCAGCACATTTATAATTATTGTGCAACTGGTAACTTGTGGCGAGACTATATCGATGATAGGTGAGAATGATTGCATTAATTAGGCGTAGGCCTTGAGGGTCATGATCCTTTCGGCTCATGTTCATTTCTCATCACACATTTGGAAGCGTAAGTTATAATGGTTGGCCGGCCAAAACAATGCCAATTAGCTACTGGTCGCGACCTAAGGCAGGATGCAAGAGATGAAGCATATATCTACGTGTCATCCAGAATAGAATGCTGTTGATATTAGTTTGCCATAGAAGCAAAGTACGCTATGGATATGTATCGGTTTGAGGCATAATTATAATTCTCTTGTAGTATTATGCACTGTCAATATGCAACCGTTAGATAAACTTCCTTATCCACACTGACAGCTGAAGCACCAATATCACCTGATACATTGAACCGATATCAACAGAATGGTCGAAAAAATTATTCGATCACTGGCCTCATACATAAACCCTACAGTTTCCGTACATGACAGTCTAACAGAAAATTCAATGAAATTGATGTCCTCATATTTTAACAAACTGTGTCCATTGAAAGCCAATGAAACAAACCTTTATTATCCATCTTGGTTGTCTGTCACTGCATAGGCCAGTGAGCGTGAATAAACATCTGACTAGCACATGGCGCTGTGCTACCCTCATAAATACACAAAGCAGTCATTGACCCATATCATTCAGATAAATTGCTTCTTGAAGAAGAAACGATGTTTAGAAATGCATTATCAATATCGTTTCCCGTTTATTTCCAATGAATTAATTCCTTATTCGGGGACCACTTTTGCAGAAACCACTCATGACAGGGGTGATATGTTATAGTGCCCTTTATCAACTTACATTGAGCGGTTAAGGAAAATGTCTCAGGCTCGTAAAGGTAATGTTTTTCGTAGATTGATGCGACAGGATGGATGGATTGGCTCGAAGGAGGCAATTCCGCCAGGAACAACTCATCATGAGCAAGGGCGCATTGAAATTCTGACATTCGTTTGATATAACGTTAAATGTCAACATCATTGTGAATAAATATTCTCTTTCTTCTGTTTGTCTAACTTTCAGGCCAGGAATTTAAATGGAATTAGAATAAAGCCAATGATTATGCCTTTGCTTTCGATTTTTAGTCGCATAATTTAAGCATTAAGTGCAAAAATGAAAATGTCACATTAAACTGTGCTGTATGTTTATTATGCTTTTATCGTATGTACTATGGTTGGCTAGTTATCCTTGTTCATTGGGTCAAACTTAATCAACTGTTAACACTCGTCTGTTTTCCCGCTTATATGTTTTTGACATGGATCAACCTATTTATCTATCACATTCCAGACGGAACCATGGCTGCACCTTGGTATCTTGTGCTGCTGTGCTAAGCATTAAATATCCAAAGTAGTATCTTACCCTCATCACTCTAACAAAACTAAGCTTATCTTGACGAGAAACCAATTACAGCCACACACCAAGTTTACCATGACGCAAATATTAATGATGTGTCTTCTATCAAGTTTATGGTAAGGACGCACGGTCGTACATTGCGTAGTCTGATGTGCGTGAATATGATGGGATAGATGGACGAGGGATGATGTTCTTCCCATGGGTAAGTTATACACGTTATGATTATTATGAAGTCCTGACAACAGTTTGATTTAATGTAGTGCTACATCTGTAACTCATGTTGTGCTGTATGCATAGAAAAGGCATGATGAGGAGAGCCTCCTTGCAGGAGCTTACCATGGCTCTATGGTTAGGTTGAATTGAATGGAATGTGTGGTATAATCAAGGTAATTTGGCGGGCTCGTAAAGATGATAGTCTGATGCTAATGCGAAGGATTGAGGGATTGGATCAGAGAAGGTTCCGTGTTAATTGCAATACATTGTGAGCCGGTGAGTTATAGAATCCTGACGACTGCTTGGTTTATAACCGTGTTGCATCTGAGTTTGACTATGTGATCCCTAACACTTGCTATCAATGTTATGCGATGTTTACGCAGGAAGTGTTCAGTAAATATTCATCGTTGTATATTGCTGGTACATCGCAGCACACTAATCACTCACCATTGTGGCTAGGTCTTGATAACAGAATTTTGTGTATAAATGATCAGCTGTTTCATCTAGTATGTACCAATTCATTGGCTATCATTTTCAAGTCAAGATAACAGCAGCAACCTGGGCACCATGATGCGAAATGGATCATCAACATAGCCAGATTTGCACAAAGAAGCGAAAATGCACCATGACAAAGATTGAATACGCAGTTTGCCTCGTAGCACTCATGACAAAATATCGACTGTAAGAACACAGGTTACATATTACCATATCATAAGGGATATGTAAATAAACATAATGGATATCAGCTTCTAATAATACATGAGCCGATGCTATCTGTATTATATTAATTGAGGGAGATATGTTTGCTTCATGAAAAGCACAATTGATCAGACAAGGCTTGGTGGTCTAAAAGAGGCAAATGACAAGAAATGGTCACCGAAGGTAAAATACACAATGTTAAGAATATTATCATAGAAAGTCTTGCAATCTCCCATGTGTTTAGGTTGAGGCGTTTGCTTGGTCAGTATTCCATCCTCCCATCACCAAAAGGTAGCTTTGCGTGACATAATCTGATTTACTGCTTAACTGTTGCATAATGATAAATGCTGTATTTAAGGGCAAAGATGGGCGGCATGTCCCTCAGTCACCAATCAACGGGATGACGTACGAATGGCTTGCGATGGTTAAATCAGATTATAGGCATCTGCGTTAAATATTGAATCGTTGTTATATTTGAATTGATAAACCAACTCCTTTTGCACATTACGACAAACGCTAATGTGCGCTTCGAATAATATCCATGGATAACTTAAGACACATATTTGGGATGTACAGACCTTTTCCAATGGCCAGAAGAAATTTCCAATAACGATCCAACCCGTATAATGAGGCTAACATTAATACTTTGATTTTCTCCTACTTGACATAAAAATTTGATTAACCCGTGTAAATTAGTAAAACATAAGCAGGTCTTATACCCTGCAAAATATCAACACCATGGAAAACTCGCACACCTCAACACTGCAATAGGTTATTGATTAGTGAAAATGTCAGTACTTATTAGTTAACCGATTGAATTTATAATCAAGTTGTGATGAGCAATCTACGACCCACTTAATCATAGCCAGTATTGAAGGTCATGTTGTCAAGATGAGAACACGGCATTGCAAACATTATCCATCTGTAACTAAGTTAACCCATGCCTCGTGATGCCAGTTGGGGAAACAATATTTGTTCAATTGCTTCAAGAGACATCACCACACAATGTGAAACACCCTCGATTTCCATGAAAACTCATGACATACTCTTTATTGCACGTATTCACAGATTACATTTTCAACTTTACCAGGGACGTTACAGTAAACCTATTGCATGTTAGAATCTGGTATCTCGTGTTTTATTATCGGCTACTAGAGAATTACTCCTTTGTAATAGAAAACCCCACAGGCCCAATAGCAACAGCTGGCTTTTATCTGATTATCACATTTCTGGAAGAGATGAAAGCTGTTCTGTTTGTATGAAGAATTAATCTATCATTGATGTTGCATTTGTGAAGATATCTTCATTATCGAGCAGAATGTCTGGCAAAAAGAATCGATATTGGTTAGGCCTGTTACAAAGTGTTCCATGTAACAGAAGACGATTAAACGATTGCGTAAATATTCAATAGTTCATGATTCAACTTATTATCGTTGTCTTGATAAACTTCCATCTACTCCGTTGATATCTCTAATGTGTGTGAGACACACCCATCTGTTTTACCGACTTCATTTGTCAGTGTAAGTAGTTTATGTATAAGCTTCTTTCGGACTATAGGGCACATATGTGTATTATCTTACCATTGTATTTCAAAATTTTGTTTGAAAGCCCCCTCCCACTACCCCTCCCCCTCCTACACTGTGAATATTTTCGTGCCAATGGTCGAGGTGAAAATATCATTAACGATATTAATGATGCACGCAGGAAACGTACATTTCCTTTCGACAAAACAACTTGCAAATATTTAGCAAGTTTAACGTTAAAGAAATAGTGAATGACATGGTTGGCTACCCAAGTTTTTCACTTTTCACCAAGAACAGTAAGGTCGGAATGTGAGGCGATGTTGGTTTAATGACTGGTATGGAATGCCTCTCCCTCGTGCCTAACTTATAGTGTTTTGCTATGACTTGAATCGACGAATCAATATTTCATCTTGCCATCGCCTATACATTGATTCGGACAGCTGTGGCATGACAGAAACTACTTTTTAGTTCGCTTCAACATGATGATTGAAGTTTGAAGATGCGTGCAATGATCGACTAAAAAACGATTGCAGAAGAGAAGCTACTACCTCGAGAAGACTTGGTGTTAGCTCATGAAATGAGATCGCAAAATGTGGGGCGGTCGATAAACAGCTGGTCGTGACTTAATTGCTTTTGATATATCCAAACCCTAACCGAAACTAGTTTTATATATTAGTGTGCTTCCCGTTTGATACACTTGGGTAAGGTTTCAGAATCACTCAGGCATACAAGAGGTTTTTTCAGAGGGTTGTTTTAGATCTTTTATCTTATGCATTGGGCCAGGTTAGTTATACTTTTTTCTTGAATCCTGCATACTTTCTCAATACTTAACACTTCTCATATTTGTAACTCGAATACATGGGTCTCTTTATCCCCGACATTCCACACCGAATCATGTATGCACCATGCTGTTGTTGCTGTTGTTCAGTCTTTCTTCTAGTCACTTGTCATTTGCTATTGTTTTCAAGACAACCACACTGGGTAGCTAAGAACAACATTACGCATCAACACCTACCGTTACCAGTGCAGCGTAATGCTTGATAAAGCGGTTGAAAACACAATGAGAAAGTCTGGATTGAAAACCTTGGATTGCCAGTAACATTCATGACATAATATCAACTGTAAAAGCACAGGTCGCATATTCGACATCACCAATAAACCTGTTGAATGTAAGCGTATAATAATACATGGGCAAATGATATATATGGACAATGATATTATCTGCTGGGGATATTCTTGCTTCATGATACAAAACAATTTAGTTGCAACGTTACAATAGTCAATCAAAAAAGACCTGTACTTGATGCTGCTATGATTCTGGTTATCTGTATCATATTCTCACAAAACTTACCTTAATGTAGCTATGTATCTGGTTTAAAATACCCTGTATCTTCATTTGGTACGTGCAAAAAACCCAAATCCTTTACAAAGCACTATTATCAGCATGTAAGGATGGTACACATCGGACGCGAAGCATAATAACGGAAATGTATATACTATTATTTCCTTTAATAATCCGTTTATATGTGACGTCAACATATCAAATGAAATTTATATACAAACATTAGACATTAACATGTAATGAGCAAATAACGAGAGTCCAATACCCAAAAATGTTTGTATCATGAAGATTTGTTAGTGATTGCTATTTTTCTTTGATATCTAAGAAATATCAATATTGCAGACCACTATTTAGTTGACATGGCATAGATTGGAGCCGGTGAATGATGTGAAAAATATTCTGAGTAATTCATGTCACGCAATGTAGATGTGCGCATGTGGCTGAATTACAATTTTCGCTATAGCTATTAATTGGATTTCTCTGCGAATATTTAATTGCCAATTTGAACATATTTAGTGAAACGCTTGCTGTGGCATAAAGGTTTACAGTCACACATCGCATTTAAATATATGCACAATTATAACCAGATACTATAAGATGCTTACAACAAGTGATACGTTTCTTGCAGTACATATCTAAAGAAATGTATGCAACGCAAGCACAATGTTAGTATATCTACACTTGCGTTTTTGCAGAGCCTTGCTGACTGTCATCTTATATTCTACCCTCTCTGACCCATAATCATAGTACTGTAAAATGTAAACTCATCCATGTCCTATATGAGTGAATTGCTGAACATCACCAAGCTGATTCAATATCATAATGAGGTTCAGATGTTACCGTGGTTAACCAAGGAGGGACCAGTGGCTGCTAATGGTAATGTTGAACCTATATATAGCAAAGTGGCGGTTCACTACAAGGCAAATGTTCACTAAGGTTCTGCAACACATCATATCTTGCACATTTGGTTCTTTCACTATTCTGAAAAAAACAATTAGATTTTTTCGTCCGCCATTATTCCAATTTTGCCGCTGACAATTCATTAGCATTTACTTAAAGGTGGTTCGTTGATGATACAATCTGCGTTAAATTACATAATTCCGTATTATTAGGCACAATTTATCTACCATGTAAGGAAGCTGAAAGGTTCTACTCTTTCGGCTTTTGCTTAACATCCATATGTGTCCGCTTATTGTGACCAGACAATAGCTTTCTCCATATTTAGTGCAAACAATCGATTAGGTGACTAAAAAGCAAGCTTGTTTATCCCGATTTATCCAAATATATCGCTCTGTACAATGAAAGACAATCGATCCTTATTCGAATTGTTGTTTCAACCTAATCCTACAAAAGCAAATATCGCCCTAATTTGTATGGTCCATTTCGCTGAAACGACGCGCATTAAAATATGTAATAAGAAAAGCCGCCCTATAAGAGCGCAATATGATATTTAGAAAGAACTTGCCATTGATAAAAGGCAATGACGAAATGACATTAGGGAATGACACAGCCAGTCGTAATAATACAGACAAGGCTATGACTTTTACACATACAGCAACACTCAATACATCAATGATAATGAATGTGGAAAGGTATAACAAGAGTTATAGCAGTTAAGGACAGAATAGTTTTTCTATATTACGACATTTTCTATTATATTTCTACACTGGTGGTGTAATTGAGTATATAATAAAAAAGTTCGTTTTTTTCAAATTGTTAGTCTCGTGAACAAGATAAAGATGAAACATTAAGTTCATGCGGAAACCCTAATGCAACCGCTTGCCCAGCGTCTCACTTGTTAATGTGTCAAATGAGCCGCCTCAAAATTGTTTTTTGCAACATCATGATGAGGCTAAATAGAAACTGATGCAAACGCCTGCGGTAATTTCCACTTGGCACGCATCCAATAAACAGCCCCAGGAGCTGAAAATCATTACGAGCTCGTTTGAAAACAGCAATACTCAAGTCTTGCGGCTGTCATGATTACTCAGTGTGATGGTTGGTAAGTCCACGATATGGCCGATTGATAAACGATAATGCCATCACACATAACCATCATAGGCCAAAACATATCGATCATGAGAGTTATATGTACGCAGTAATGCATAACCATATGGCATAGGAAACATAATGGCGGTTATAGGGAAACGATCCTACCGCATTTATGTCCGTTATGATTCATGGATTCTCTGTCGGTCAAGTACCATCACAGTTCACGTATCATGGATTCTCTGCCGGTCAAGTACCATCACAGTTCACGTATCATGGGTTCTCTGTCGGTCAAGTACCATCCCAGTTCGTATCATGGGTTCTCTGTCGGTCAAGTACCATCCAAGTCCACGTATCATGGGTTTTCTACCGGTCAAGTACCATCCCAGTCCACGTACCATGGGTTCTCTGTCGGTCAAGTACCATCCCAGTCCACGTAGCATGGGTTCTCTGTCGGTCAAGTACAATCCAAATTGCAATTTGTTTCGGGCTTGTTTTTCAGAATCCAAGTGCTGAGAACTTAAGACTCCGGGAACATTTCTACACTTTGGCAAACTCTAAGGCTAGAACGGGACTAAAAAGAGTGGTGACCTTATGGAACTGATTACCAGCCAAAATAGTTTCTGCCATAGTTTGTGGCCATTCTGGTAAGTTTTGTTAATATTTTAAAACAAATTGCAAAAGTATCTAACGCACATAATTCTAAAAGAAGTAGGAAATTGCAAAGTTCGGTCTCGTCAATGTGTATTCGGTTTGCCAGACAGTAATGTATCCTGCATAGCTGTGTCTCAAGCTTCTTAGCTGATGTCATATAAAAGGATCAGTATTATAATTAGGGATCTCCTGTTATGTCTGTATTGCGAATTCACAGATGACCGAGAATATGCTGTATGATACGCTGAATATTGCTATGCGATGCAAGATTAACTCTTAGAAAAACCGTTAAGTAGGAGCTTAGCATAAATTGAAGTCTGGATACAGCATAGCAATCAATTATGTGCATATCCTTATGACAACAACAACTTCAGCTTTAAAATGTTTACATGGAAATTAGAACATCTTCTCAATGGTGATAGAAGGGATATATAAAATTGCGTCACAGCAAAGAGTCCCCATTATTGGATTGTAGTGGATAATATGCACAAATAATATAAGCAAGCAGTTATAAATTGGCTTTTGTGAAGAAATTTGCATTTTGGCGGTTGAATAATCGTGGTAAAAGAGGTAGAATAATTTTATTGGTAAATGCTTACAATGAGGCAAGGAATTCTTCAACGATGTCATCTCCTTTCTATCCGGGCCTCAGTAGCCAGTCAATATATTAGTGCAGGAAGAGTGCTCTCTTGCGTAAGTACCTGGTGGCGCATAGTATGTAAAGATATTGTTCAATGCTTGCTATTTATACCATGGAAAAGGATTCATTCTGTTAAGAGCCAAGTTGGCGAAAACAAAAGTGGATGATACATCATATTGTCAGACTATGTTCGTGAATAATAACCAAGATGCATTTACAATGTCAAAAAATATCGTTTGACCCGAATCAGATGACAAAAATAAATAGATGAGCACACTAATGGAGCATTGTCATGCGATTCCGTTAGAACTCTCAAGTGATATTTAAGGCTCAGGAAAACCACACAAACTGTTGTCTCTGCAACAAAGTGAATTCACTCTGTATCCTTGTACATACTCCCTTTCCAATGAATGGATAATTCATTGCCGAAGTCCATTGTGCATGCCTGTAGCCATTATCGATAGCAAACTGCGTGGAGGCAATCACCATATCGGTCACAAGAATAAGAAAACATGCACTGCATCACTTGATAAAGGGTACATTGTATAAAATGCATCGCTACTTACTAATATAAAATATGTGATAAAATATTAGTTGATTTTGGCTAAATGCGTATAACCGTGGTAATATGGCAAATTTGAAGCTGCATTCAATATTGTTACTGGCGCAATCAATGGTCGAGTACATGTGGTCGTTAAACATAAACAATCATATAAGTACTCTCAGTTTTTTTATCAATAAAGAGGCTCTGACTATACATAAGCTTATGATGTTTAGAATACTATATTGTTGATATGTAGAGCAAATAACATTCATTTATAAGTTCTCCTACATAGCTCTTAATGCTATAGTTATGTTCTGGAAGTCGTTTTCTTTGTTCTGATTCATGCATAAATGTAGCAAGTCTATAGATGAGAAGTAACAATATTAATCTATGTTTTCATGATCATATATTTGTAGGAACGTATTATGACATCGGTCACTAGTGAATGGAAGGATGTAAAGGTCAGAAGCTCACGGTATTCAGGCGGTTTCTTCCTCTAATGAATGTCGAACTGCCTCGTTGAACGAAGCTGTATTAATCCCCACAGCATGTTCGAAATGCAGCTATGGTTAACGTATCGGCGAATGCGAACTGGTAGGCATTATGTGGACTTATGCCTCCTTAATGGCAGGGCCAATGGCTGATTTGCATCTGCTCACATGGGACCATTGCACCAATTCTAGATGAGCAATGAGCATGATCCAATGGGGTCATCACCCTCAAGGTCTGTGTCTGATTAGTGCGGTTATTCTCATCTATCAAAGTTGTGCCTAAAAGGTTGCCAGGTTCCCAAAAATTTACAAATATTCTAGATTAGACTTGATTTTGCGCCCTCTATCGGGTATCGTGAATTGTTTGTTATGTGTTTTATGGTGCGCATGTGAATAATAGGGCTGATACTGCATCGCCCATAAGGATACCTGTGGCTTTATTTGTAAGCACTGTATATACATCTTAGCAATGCGGTATGTGCGATAAACAATAGAAAGTATTCTTTGCTGATACTTGTCGCAATCATCTTGTGCAAAAAGCAATGCAATTCCAATTTACTTGACCGTGTCAATGTTTGTTAGGCGCTGTTACACACACGCAGATGGGTGTGATTAATTACGAACATGCTCGGTAATGCATCTGCCGTAAATTCGACATGCGTCGTGGGCTACAAATTCATTCTTAGGTGCAACATCACAATTAACAAATCCATTAATGCTGTTTCTGCTCTCATAGTATGGTTTAAAGGTGATTTCGTTTAATTCAGGCTATCATCGTAGCGAGCCAGTATTCAGCTGTGACAGGTGAAATCATGTGGCCAGTATTGCATACCACATACTACATGAGATATACCAAATTAAACCGAATTGGGACACCATGATATGCTTTTAATCCACATTCTGAAGTTTCATCCAAATGATTGATCTTGTTTGCCATCAGTAACGCCTTCAGTGGCATTTCATAGTGGCGTTTAAGTGCTTGTTTTCACTGAAACAAGTAATAGCCAATTTAAAGCCTCGGGCCGACAACTGACAATTCCTTTGTTCGTGAAAAAAAAAAGCTTCGAGAATATCAGAGGAAGGATAAATGAATAACTTGTCAGGCAACAAATGAGTAGAATGTACCGAATATCTCAGTCATTGAGAAGCTTTTTACGAGCATCTGACGTGAAAACATTTCTGATTCAAAATGATTACCCGTGACTCCATGGAATTGTAGACGATATAAGAATTTTCTGGATAAGTCGATAAGATCCCATAATTATCCGGTATCTTCGCCTTTGAGAATATATACACGTCAGTCGATATGTAAGGGATTTGACTGGGTTTATAGCAATAGCACGGGTATAATTGCTTTGAGACTCCACCAGGATCTCAACATGAGCCCCAGATCAAATCACGCTTCTCATACTTTGGTACGTATTTTACAAATACATACATAAGCACTGTTGACTTCTAAGGCACATAGGCAATGGTGCTAATGTTCGTATGCGTATAACGTTCTTTTGACTAGCTATGAAAAGCCAAGTATATCCGAATGTGTCCCGTTTAGGTATTATTGCTTTCCTTAATTATCATGAGAATACTTAATATTCATAATAGTAAAAGTATACTTTTACTTAATGTATTGAACTTCTGAATTCTGATTATTAAAGTAATTATACTGTTTTTTTAATACCTCGCGCTCAATATAAGGTTATTTCTGGAATATAGTTGTTGATGTATTTTTCAGTTTTCAATTAAAAACGGTAATTAAACCTATAATAGCAATTTCGAAACATACTCTCATTACGAATCTTTGTTTGTCTGTATTCGATATGCCAAGGATATTGTATTTTATTTCATCATAAACTTATCATAAAGGATCATGAGCAACAACGCAAACTATCTTTTGTTTCTTGTTTGTACTATCAACAGTCCCAGCATACCTAATCAAACAGCCAAGACATCTTGTTTGCTTACATTTCAGATTTTAATTCCAGCGTTGGAACTATCTTACGGAAACCACATAGCATTATGACAGGGTCATTCTCAGGATTATGACTGGTGTGACATCGACCCCACATAGGGCTTGTTTATAATTGGATCAGGTGGCACGTTCCAACGGTGGGGGCTCCCAGAGATGCTACTGGGACCGACATAGCTCATTACAAATGTCTTTAATATTGACATCTGTCTATCGTATCAACTGCCAATTATTTACATTATAAATGCTGACATGTCTCGTGTGAGGTAATGTACGATGTGTCTGCTGCCGGCAACACGGACATCCATCAATGAAACTTTTCATTACATTACGGATAGATTTAACTTTATACTTGTAGGGTACCATTTTGCATGCGTCGCACAATAAATCTCTTGTTTTCGTCTTTTGAACATACCCAGATGGCACAATACGTGGAATCGATGTGGAATACACGCGGATAGACCAACAAGACTTGTGTTGATACTTTGCTGTCACAATCGGGTCGAAAAAGCCAACAAAGCGACCCCAATGTTGGACAATCTTCTTCTCACATCAATCGATCAATTTGCCTCAGCTTGTATTTTATCATATAGCTTTCAGGGGCGTAGCCAGGCTTGAAGGAATGTTACGCACAGACGGGGGAGAAATCTACAGGTCCAGAAAGTAAAGTCTAATCCCCTTAGATTTTGACTAGATGCCACTTTTGGCCATATTTATTTTTTCTTTTTTCTAATTGATGTTACGCACGTGCGTAAGTGCGTATCGCTGGCTACGCCCCTGGCTTTGTCACATCACTGTCTGCGTTCTATTGTCTCTGACACGTGGCAAGATTTAACACCTTTACCAATGCTTTGACAAGGGCATTGGTTCACAAATCCTCCCGCATGTTGTCACACTTGGCCGTACATGTTTTCGAATTAATAGGGGGGATACTTTAATTCTCATTGAATCGTATCTTATATCTGTATTTAGATAACTAGATAATTAAATGTAGATACAACTTACTCGCTGTCTGTAACAAGGCTTGTTATACTTACAGATCTGATTTATATGAGAAGCAATGGCCATATCATAAAGGTGATAGATAATTAAACACATACCTTGGGCTCTCATTAACCCAGTCCATTTGTCACATCTGTTTGTTAATCTCAGTTGTTGCATCTTGTTATCGCCACAATCCAACTTATTTGGCGGTCCTGAATTCGCGATGATACAGAGAATACAAGCATGCAATACGTACATTATCGACAAATATGACACACTGATCAAGAACACTTCCAGACCGTAGCAAAACATGCTCAGAAAAGATTTTCACGTGAATGCGCTGTTTAGCTGTGCTGTGTTCCGATCAGCCCACTAGTATGGACTGGTAGCGATATAAGTTTTGAACTACTATGTTTAGTCATATTGGCGCGCTTGATTATCAAAAACTGAATACCCTTGCTGTCAAACATTCCCCCCCCCCCCAATCTTGTTATCTCCAATACCAACTGCAATGCAAAACATAATCTTATCCACGATAACTGCAATTTAGTTTGTACCTGTATATGGCTTCTCTGACATGTCCGAGACGCCAGGTGTCCTTGGAACCACTAGCCCGATGCTTTTGCTCTGGCTATCACTCAATCATACAGGTGTCATGAAAGTGATAGTCACAATGCTCACATGTAAGGTTAACCATTTTTTCTCAAAACGTTATTTATTCCATGAGTGTAATCCTTCAAACTCACATGCCCGGTCCAATACCTACTGCTTTTGGCCGCATGTGTGAGTCGCACATTATCTCTTCTTGTCGACGATAAAACGGCTATACAAACCTTGCTTAAGATAACCGATAAGAAAAGATTTTATAACGATGCCGTGGTTGACAGTAGCCTTAGTCTTTTAACAGTATGAAACTGCGCTATTTATCAATGACTAAAACTGCGAGTAGATAAATGATGACATAGCGTCTGTAGTATAATGCATTTAAATGTGGTACTCCAAAGTTGTTGTTGTGAGGGTTGCTATTGTAGTCTGCTTGATCCTCACCCAAACGGAATCTCATGCATATGCACTATCATTGTGTTCACGTATCAGTTATTCGAGTCATGCGGGGTATTTAAACGAATGTCCTTGTAGTATGAGGTTTGTTACTACGGACATGAAACCCGTAGCAGCTTTTTGGGTTGCCTTATTCGTTGGCCTTTTCTCTATTCATATTCAGTGCATTACTTAGATAGGGGCGATGAGTTGAAAGCAGATGTTATCATCACCACGTACAATATCTATCGTATCGTTTGTGCGGCCGGTGCTTAAACTACCATCCATTGAATCGAAACATATGTCATAATGTTGCGATGGATGTGCACAATTACCACCATGATACATGCGCCGTATATAAAAAAAACCTGACTGCCTAATACATGATAGGGGTACATTGATGAGCGTGTGTTTATATTAAAAATGGATTCTAATTATGAGATATATTCATGAAGCAAACTAACTTTTTGATTATCATTGATTGTCATTCTAAGTCATGTAGGGAAAAAAACATGCTTGAATTGCGTTTTTGACATTGAGTAATAGACCCCGACAAACACTTATGACCACGGAGTTGAGGCTGCTCTTCTTCTTCTGTAGAATACAAACGCAAGTTGATTACAACTCCTGTTATCAGGTGGGTAAATGTTATGTTATAAGGGATAATAGTATCATAGATAAAGTATAACGCCATAGTTTTTGAGCAACTTTGTATAAGCTATAGCTAATGCAATGGCTTGAATACGGAATGATCAGCAATATATGAAGATGCAATTAGAAAAGCGTTAACGAGTATATGAATTAGTATAAAACTTGTGCGCGGTACGATCTTTTTTATACATAGACTATATTACCAATACATCGTAACTATTAATACAAAGATATTATCTCTCTGAACATCCGCATGTTATTTACATACATAGATTATTTGTGACTACCCGTTTTCTTCTTCAAAACATATAAACAACCGTAATTCAAACAAACATTCTTCTTTACGCGATTGCAATGGTTGATAGTGCTAACCTGCCATTCAAGTTATGGTAGCAATTTTATGTTAGAAAAATTTACCATGCCGCCAGTAGCTGCTGACAAATACATCAAAGACGATAGCTGGACCACGATTCCTGAATTAAAGTTGAGAAATGCGGCTTGACAAAGGGGTGGGTACCAAGTAGGCGCTGACACTTAAGGGGAGCTGCCTGTGCATCACAATCATGCTCAGTCATCACCGTATCCATATCACATCTTCGATGAAAGTGACGTTAAACACCATTTATCGTTACCTTCGCAGTGGGAGGTATTATCAAACATATCGGATAATGAATAGAGGAAAGACAATTCATACCATAGCATCTAATAAAGAAAAGAAGGGCAATTATTGGAACTTATTTGTATATCAACCACAGTCACTTGTACGTTAATTATCTCGATGCATCGGAACAACAGCGCCTGTAGTTTATTAATAGGATTATTTATAACAGTTTACTAATTATCTCCTGTAAGTAAATCGCTGAATGTTATCTAAATATACATATTTCTTCATAATTTAATCAATGTTTATTTACGCATTGAATATTTCAGCTGAACGATAACAAACCAATGGGTAACAAAAGGGCACAAAGAAATTATTCAGATAGTTTTAGGATCTTTGTTGACCTCATATGATGTCAACTTCTTGTTCACATTCAAATATGAATCTCTTCATGAAGCCAAGAGCAGAGTGATATAGCCATCGCATATGACACACCTATTTATAGACCCATGTGATGTACGATGGTACAATGACACCATTGTAGGCCGTGTTTGTTATTGGATTGTGTGATCTCTCCCTGTCATGTTTCAATCCATGGCAATAGTTCAACTACTGACTGAGGAGTTGCTCTATCTTATACAACTAATATCATCTCATTTTTACAACAGCTTGTTTGACAGGCGAGCAGCACACATTGAGTCGGAACAGACCCGCGCTATGCCCCCTATCTGCTTAGTGTGGCTTTTTGCATCTATCATTGTGACAAGCTTTGATCTCGTATACTTACTTAGTTGTTCATTTGACCACGGGGTTCACATTTATAGAAAAGATAATGGTGTCATCGCATTCATGAGAGCAATTCTATGTAATTCAGCCACGCGGTATATCTTTCAAATAGGAACTCCGTGAAACAACGGATAGCATATTCTATGGAATAATTGATAAATATGCTCTTATCACCGAACATAAGGCGCCCGGTATTCGAAATGTAAAGGAGACTGTCTTTTATTTCATGAAAGTATGACAATAAGAATAATGTACTTGCATTATCAATGACGTTAATTTAAACTTGGCCAATTGTAATATGGAGTCTCTTGTCACTTGCTACTTCTCGCTTCTCTCCAAATGAGTCTAATTGAATTCAATCCAAGCGTTGACATGATCAAACAGAAGCCATTTTGCTATATTGCAAGGACATTATCATAATTACGAATAAATCATCTATACTTGTTTGCTAATCAATTTATGGAATTTTGGCGGAATATTTGATAGATTCTTACCAACCTATTTTGCTCACTATCACTGTGATGAAATAATTCGTGATGCGGTTTCGAGTACACGCGTGTGACGAATGGCGTGACATCGACCCTACATAGTGGTTGTTTGTTATTGGATTATGTGGGTTGTCTCAACAATAGTAGGCTCCCTCTGGTGACCATAGATATGCTGCTGGGACCGACAGAGAAGCCACTCAATCAATCTCTCAAATATCCAGATAAACTACCCTTCGTCTCCCTGTTTCGTATCAAATGCCAAATATTCATATTACAAATCCCGACATGTCTCGCGTAGGTTATTATATGATGTATATGTTGCCCATAATACGGGCATCCATCATTTGCAGCTCATGACAGTAAGAATCAGACTATAACACTCTCAACTGCAACTGTACCAGTGGTACATTTTGTTTAGCGCGAGTTAGGGAGAATGCCATTTGGCATGAGTGGCCCGGTAAAACTATGCATAATATTTAATGTTGTAAGATATACAAAAGTAAGCTTTAGCATCTGATGCGCTGTATTTCAACTGTTTCGTACATTTACACCAGACATTCCGGTTTGAATGCCACTTAAGGTACGTTGTGCTAATATACCAAATCTGGGATGGAATATTGTCTTTTTTAACTTTCAAAAGCCTATATCGTGCATGGTGCTTGGTGTCACTGCACACTTGGTGTCACTTGTAATTTGTTCTGAACTAGGATATTTCACTGGCTTCTTATATAGGCACTGTAAATCAGTTAATTGATGGAAGGCTTTTGGAGTCAATGGTTGTCTATTAGATTTTGTCTGTGCAAGAAATAGGCCAACGACGATCTAAACCAAGCAACTCCAAATGATAGAACGCGGATGGAATTATCGTTATTCACTATGAATGTCCAACATGAATTGGAATAATGCTATCCGCGCAACCAGCAGCTATGACCTTCTGGCGACTAAATAAAAAAATCTGAGCGGATGGTTCTGCCACAGGGCTCCACATTAATAGTTGCAATTCAACCACTGATTTGTGCAATCTGATCCAAATGTCAGCGCACTACCTGAGGGTAGGACATATCCTTCCCTATGCGACTGCGTTTGGCTTTGTAATGCGCAGCGTTCAATAGAGTAGAGCCTCTATTGTCTGTTGAATATGCTGTAAATCACCAGGCAGTTACACTGTGTTTGTGCTAGTGTAAGTATCATATTTTACCTGTACTTAAGATGGCAGGAATGTTTGGCGAGCGAATCAATCAACATAAGAATCCTTACTTCATTGTACTTGTCTGTCAGCATTCTTGTGATGCTTGTCAGATCTTTTGTCAAAATAGATGAGAGCTCCAGGGTATAATAATGTGAAATGAATTCTAGCTCATGTCAATGCATGGCTTGCGTGACTTTGCATTCAGTTCATGCCATTAACATTAAATGGATGGGAATTCTGTATGGTACACAGGGTCTTAGCCAAGCCAGTTTAAACAGCTCATTTAAAGACAAACAGCGACGCAGCACGCTGGCCGCTCATCTATGATCAAAATAAGTACTGTTCTGTTTGATAACGGTTTATCAGTTTATATGACGCTTGGGGTTTAATCAACGTCATGATACTTTAACGATGGTGAATGGAGTTACGACCAGCTTCGCCTCCTCGCAAAACATGGTCCCCTGACTATGTCGATGTTGTACCTACACTAAAATGAACACGATATGTTCGAGGATTGTAGGAATAATAACCACTAGAAAGAAGGCTGGCATGTATTGTGCACGGTCGATTGGAGCATCATTCTGAAATGTCTGCCTCGCGGTATCGCTTTACCCACGATCTAATACACTTTCGGTCTACACCGCTGGCTAGGGAATGAAGCTCACAAATTGCAATCGGGTGAAATATCATATCGACGCCAAGTTTTTATTTCGCGCGTATGCTTGTACTAGAGCAGGATTAATTTGCAATTAAATTTCTTTTGAACAACGGTCTGATATTTCACACATAATACTTTGTGAAAACATCGAGTACTAAAGTGGATTGTTTCTCCTCCTGTTTCATGCCCGTACATCGTCGTTTTTTTAAACCTTTTGAATACTGCCTGTTGTCTGGCAAGCTCTGTTGTGGATAACTTACATGCTTACTATATATATGCACAGTACCTAACAGGACCTTGTTAACATAGGTATTGGATATTATATCATTCATAAAATAATCACGCCTTCGCTGCAGTCAACAATACGATCAATGACAATGACCATACAATGCCATAAACGTATATTTCTCTCTTGCTTCAAGACTCCTAGCTTGATAATATTTCACAGTTCAAAGGCAACGTGCAAGTCATCTCACACAAAGCAAATGACAAAGATTTATATTGACAAATAACTGTGAGGATAGTATGAAAACATATTGTATAGTTGGTGCTGTTCATCCATGCATTATAGTAGGCAACAACTTAATGGATGATTGTGCGGTCTTCGAATAAATTGCATCCCTGTTGCTGTATATTAACTGAGGCAACTTTGACCACACATGTATGATACATACATAGCCTATTAGTAGATCATGTATAATTGTGCATGGTGATATGCTTGTTGTGCCAGATGTATGTACGTTTACTGTAGTATTATTTATCGAACATCCCCGCAGAAAAACAAATCGATCAAACCCGGCTAATTTGGACGTCTTAATGGGTTTCCATAGATAAGACGATCATCATCAGTATACAAGGGAATCATAACAGTGCATTGTATTCAAATTATAAGAACAATATAGTGTGTCATGCAGATTTCACATGTAAATGCTACCTTAACCGTTCTGACTTGTTGATTATACCATAGCCTATTCATACGAGAAACTATAACATTGCCTGACAATGCATCTCTTTGGACAACAAAGGTCACATCACAAACGTGATAGATTATGATAATTCAGATAATTATCAATGATCTTGGGTTTTCTTACATCATCAACTCAAGTTAATCGTCGAAATCGGTTGGGGAATCTCAGTATTTGCGTAGTTTGAACAGCTCACATTAAAATGTTGTTCTCTCTACAAGACATTCTGTCACCTATAAATCATATCAATTAATTAGACGAAGTGTCATGGGTAATTGACTACAGTCTATCAGTCATGATGGTTTGGAAATCGAGGGTGCTTGAGTAGAATGCCGTCACTAAGTGACTGACTGGATCTTAGAATGAAACCAATAGACCTCATATGCAAATATGCATTCGCTGCATTGATTGGCAATGCAATCGCAAAGGCTATTGTATTGTATTATTTCCATATGAAACCATGCAACAAATATGCACTGTGTTCGAGTGTACTGCAGGAAACTATGCTTAAAAGAATTTCCACGATGGCACACTTGCATATCGCAGAATTTAATCCCTTAGGCGCCTTGCTGTCTGTCATTTTTTGCCGCTGTCTTTGTCGCCTCATGATCAACCATGATGCAAAACCTGTCCTCATCCACCCAACACCTATGTACCTGTCATATAATTTTTATAAAGGTATACAGAACCCACCACGTTGTATCACACAGACGCATCGTATTGCATGACTGAAAGCAGTTTTCTGTTTTAGACTTCATCCTTTCGCGGTACTATTATTCGTATAGAATTACCTACTGGCGTGCGCATTTTTGTCGATGCAATGAAGCAATTTCTATTTATTTACATAATCTTCAAAAAACTGCGATATGCCCATGGTGTTTTCCAGTTGTAATTCTTAATTAACAATTCGAAACTAATCAATATAATTGATTCCATCTGTTGGTCCTATGTTACATATGAGTGTTATTTAGTGCAGCATGACTTCAATCGAGCCATACGTAACAGTAGATGGTATGTTCATATATAGCCTGCTAAGGTCTGACCTCCCACAGGACTTCTTGATTATACACAATAACATCTGGATGGTATAAGCTTCAACGTCTAACTTAAATCCCCTAAATACAATAAACATTACATTATTTTTAACACAAATAATGCACCTATTCACTGATACCTTTGACAATTATCATGTAATGGTAGTAGCGTTAAGGGTGATGTCGCGCGATGAATATGAAATTGAGCAAGTGTTGTTTTAATTCAGTCCTTGTTACAATTCATAATAGGAGAGCCGCCCACACATGCAATGTACTATTCATTATGATAATACCCGTTATCAATTAATCATCAATCAAATGGAAAACTGGTCTGGATTGAAATTGATCTTAAATGAACATTTAGCGTCCTCACAAAATCGCACCACAATTCTGCATAGTCTCCGTTCTCAATTAACGGCTGCATCTTCGAGTCATACAACTTTGGTAATAATATCAAAATATGGTGCATCTCATTCTTTTTCCTTGTTAATTTCAGTATGGTATGAATGATTACCTTACATAGCGGATAAGCGAATGGGTGTTTTAAAGACGGGATGGAAGAGCGTTTTTAATAAAAATTCTGCCTTACTCACTCACGGTATGGGTTGTTAAGATGGACGAAACAAGAATGAATGTGTTGGGAATGTGTTATTTTGGCTGATGCAATGCCACACCGGCATACCTCAGTACTAATCTTTCCGTTAGTCGTTTTGCTTCCCGTTTTCAAAGTCCATCTGCTACAGCGCGCTGCAAAACTGTATCTCTGCCACACACCATCGGTGTTACAGGACTGCAGGCATGTATAATGGTCTTTAAAAATGTACTAGATTTCGCAAGGCAAATCATGCTTCATAATAAGTTTGTCTGGTCTTCTGAACTTTAATAAGCCTTGTTTGCCCGTTCCAGCGCAAACTATAAATAATTTTTTTTTATGATGCTTTCAGCAGAATTTAAGTTGCATTCCATAGGCGAAGAACAAGATGGCAGGCAAGTAGATGTTGTTGAAATCTGAACGTAGCTTTGGATATGGGTGTCAGACACTGTCCATCGCTGCTCAATGTTACTGTGTTACTTGTTGCATGTCCTAACACGAGGATTGCAATGCATGAGCATATAACGCGTGCATTGATTCTTATTTAGCGAATAGATTCACCTTGCATAAAAGACGTCACTTGCTTGTTACTTGATTATTATATTCAAATCAAGCAGATGTGTGCCATGTTATGTTTTACCGATCAACTCAGATGATATAAGGGTATGGAGTTCTTGTGGCACTAATGTGGTGAGGTATTCCCGTATATGGGATCAGACACTTTGTATGGGTATCAGACACTTTGTATGTATCAGACACTGTCCGCCGTTGCTCGATGCTACTGTGTTACTTGTTACATGTCTTAACACGAGGTTTGCAATGCATGAGCAATATATGCTCCACATTTAACGCGTGCATTGATTCTCATTGAGAGGATTATTTCACCTTGCATGAACTTCTCTCAGACAAAGTTAATGTATATTTAAATCAAGATGGTGACATTTTATTGTTTTTACCGATCAACTCCGATGATATAAGGGTATGGAGTGCTTGTGTACACTAATGTGGTGAGGTATTCACGATTGTATTTCACTGTCATTAATGCTCACCAAAACATCCACATCGAACGCCTGTCACTGGTGATGTTCGCTAATCGAGTGGCCAAATCATATGGCTTCATAAATAAAGAAGATGTATAATGGCTTTGATACGAGGGGACATTTTGAGCTATAACTTATGTCAATGGTGTCAGATGTGAATGATGATGCTAATTAAACAGAGACATTCGGGTCATTTAGATTAAACTGGGAACATTTTCACTCCTACAAACGACCATGCTACAACGAACACAAATAATATCGATCAGATATGACAAAATGCAGGTGTCCAAAAGTTGATTATATGAGCTGACACAGAAGGAAGTACCACCGTAGTCTCTGGACAGTGACTCGAGTTAGCAATGATATTGCATCACTATCAACGTCTGAGGTTGATATTGTTTCTTTTTGTTTGATCGCCACCATGCCACAGTAAACGTTTGTGACCATTGCCGTGTTGATAGTTGAAACAAGACGATTAGTTTCATCTAAGTTTACAGTATTAGTAAGGATGATTTGTAGAACTTGTATCGTACCTGCGAGGTTGGAAAGTAACTAAAGCGGTAAATAGATCATCAACTCATGTCATGACGGATGCATTGATAACGCGTTCCACACTTCCTGTATATACTTACAAAATGAGCGAAGCATGATCAAATGTAGACGAATCGATTTATGTTACTGATCAACAAACACCAAGACAGAAACAAGATACAGAATCGTAAATATGTTCGTTGGGTTTTAAATAAACGTTACAAAAATGCAGAACAGGCATTAAACCTACCAAACGCTTGGTTTATTGCCATGTTGCATACGAGGAATAATGGGTGTGGGTGCATCATTGTAAAATCATCCGATGCACCAAAATTCAGAAAAATATTAATCATATTCACCATTGGAAATAAGCTTAATGATTGACACACACAATATTGAACCCATGTCAAACAAGTGTCGATCAACACCATTACAATCCTACAGAGGGGTCAACCAAGTCTCCAGTCTAATGAAGAACAAATGCTAATGATTTGTGAATATAGAACAAAAGCTGACTGGTACTAGGCTAACACAGTGTAAATTAGCCACAGGTCTTTTTTGGCAAGTTCTTGATACATCGTGTTAGGGCTGCTTGGGGTTCCAACCAGTATGCCGAAGACATTCAGATTATCGCATAGTTTGTAAAAGTAACGGTCATTGAGCTTAGAATTCGTAAATAGTGGGAGCAAGAATGGCATTTGCTGCATATTATGTCAGAAGTGTGTCCTATATTTGCAGGTTTGAGTCCTCAGTCTGCATTAGATGAATAAAAAAACCTAGTTGGGACATCGCCAGCGCATCCTGCGCTCTTGGACCTGATTGTTCCCACCCTCTACAACACAACATCGATCAATCGAAGGCCTTTGTTCAAATAAAGTTGAATAAATGCATCATTGCAGATATGAGCAAATACAAAAGCCAACACGTACAATGGTAATAAATGGGGTGTTTTGTGCAAATGTTGCTTCGCTTATCCACAACATACAATAATCAAACGATGAGCGCCTACTGGTCGTAGAGTAATGAGATCGTTTGTTTCAAAATACTTCCGCCAAGTTATTATTGGCGCTCATAACAGAAAATTGTTGTAACGATCTCGATCACCCTAAACTGTAGACATAAATAAGGTACCCTAATTTTTAATATGTTACAGTAAAACCGAATTTATTCAAGTTATTGATGCCTAAGTTTATTTCCTTATCTTCATCCATATTCTGATTGAATCACGGGATCCTATATATGCATTGTGCTACCCAATGGAAGTTTGGTGTTATCCAATATATACACAGCTGGTAGAGAAAGAACAAGGACAAACAGGACAGACAGTAAGCCTTTTCTGGTATTCATGCCTGCAACATGCAGGTATGGCATTACGGAACTCGATCTTGCATTGTTTCCTACCATTTGAATCATTCACACAATGGAAGTATATTGTCTGGTTCTGTCTCTTTGAATGATTTACACACACATCATAACATCAACAAAGACCAAGAGGCGGAAAACGTCCGACGCAAGAAACAAACCCGGTAACTCACGTTGGAAAAAAACTTGGCTCTTGGACGCAGCACATTTATAATTATTGTGCAACTGGCAACTTTTGGTGAGACTATATCGATGATAGGTGAGAATGATTGCATTAATTAGGCGTAGGTCTTGAGGGTCATGATCCCTTCGGCTCATGTTCATTTCTCATCACACATTTGGAAGCGTAGTTATAATGGTTGGCCGGCCAAAACAATGCCAATTAGCTACTGGTCGCGACCTAAGGCAGGATACAAGAGATGAAGCATATATCTACGTGTCATCCAGAATAGAATGCTGTTGATAATAGTTTGCCATAGAAGCAAAGTATGTTATGGATATGTATCGGTTTGAAGCATAATTATAATTCTCTTGTAGTATTATGCACTGTCAACATGCAACCGTTAGATAAACTTCCTTATCCACACTGACAGCTGAAGCACCAATATCACCTGATACATTGAACCGATATCAACAGAATGGTCGAAAAAAATATTCGATCACTGGCCTCATACATAAACCCAACAGTTTCCGTACATGACAGTCTAACAGAAAATTCAATGAAATTGATGTCCTCATATTTTAACAAACTGTGTCCATTGAAAGCCAATGACAAACCTTTATGATCCATCTTGGTTGTCTGTCACTGCATAGGCCAGTGAGCGTGATAATAACATCTGACTAGCACATGGCGCTGTGCTACCCTCATAAATACACAAAACAGTCAATGACCCATATCATTCAGATAAATTGCTTCTTGAAGAAGAGACGATGTTTAGAAATGCATTATTAATATCGTTTCCGTTTATTTCCAATGAATTATTTCCTTATTCGGGGACCACTTTTGCAGAAACCACTCATGACAGGGGTGATATGTTATAGTGCCCTTTATCAACTTACATTGAGCGGTTAAGGAAAATGTCTCAGGCTCGTAAAGATAATGTTTTTCGTGGATTGATGGGACAGGATGGATGGATTGGCTCGAAGGAGGCAATCCCGCCAGGAACAACTCATTATGAGCAAGGGCGCATTGAAATTCTGACATTCGTTTGATATAACGTTAAATGTCAACATCATTGTGAGTAAATATTCTCTTTCTTCTGTTTGTCTAACTTTCAGGCCAGGAATTCAAATGGAATTAGTTTAAAGCCAATGATTATGCCTTTGCTTTCGATTTTTAGTCGCATAATTTAAGCATTAAGTGCAAAAATGAAAATGTCACATTAAACTGTGCTGTAGGTTTATTATGCTTGTATCGTATGTACTATGGTTGGCTAGTTATCCTTGTTCATTTGGTCAAACTTAATCAATTGTTAACACTCGTCTGTTTTCCCGCTTATTTGTACATGACATGGATCAACCTATTTATCTATCACATTCCAGACGGAACCATGGCTGCACCTTGGTATCTTGTGCTGCTGTGCTAAGCATCAAAATATCCAAAGTAGTATCTTACCCTCATCACTCTAACAAAACTAAGCTTATCTTGACGAGAAACCAATTACAGCCACACACCAAGTTTACCATGACGCAAATATTAATGATGTGTCATCTATCAAGTTTATGGTAAGGACGCACGGTCGTACATTGCGTAGTCTGATGTGCGTGAATATGATGGGATAGATGGACGAGGGATGATGTTCTTCCCATGGGTAAGTTATACACGTTATGAGCAGGATTATTATGAAGTCCTGACAACAGTTTGATTTAATGTAATGCTACATCTGTAACTAATGTTGTGCTGTATGCATAGAAAAGGCATGATGAGGAGAGCCTCCTTGCAGGAGCTTACCATGGCACTATGGTTAGGTTGAATTGAATGGAATGTGTGGAATAATCAAGGTAATTTGGCGGGCTCGTAAAGATGATAGTCTGATGCTAATGCGAAAGGATTGAGGGATTGGATCAGAGGAGGTTCCGTGCTAAATGCACAAAGAAGCGAAAATGCACCATGACAAAGATTGAATACGCAGTTTGCCTCGTAGCACTCATGACAAAATATCGATTGTAAGAACACAGGTTACATATTCCCATATCATAAGGGATATGTAAATAAACATAATGGATATCAGCTTCTAATAATACATGAGCCGATGCTATCTGTATTATATTAATTGAGGGAGATATGTTTGCTTCATGAAAGGCACAATTGATCAGACAAGGCTTGGTGGTATAGAAGAGGCAAATGACAAAAACATGGTCACCGAAGGTAAAATACACAATGTTAAGAACATTATCATAGATAGTCTTGCGATCTCCTTTGTGTTTAGTTGAGGCGTTTGCATGGTCAGTGTTCCATCCTGCCATCACCAATAGGTAGCTTTTGCGTGACATAACCTGATTTACTGCTTAACTGTTGCATAATGATAAATGCTGTATAAACGGGCAAAGATGGGCGGCATGTCCCTCAGTCACCAATCAACTTAAACGATTTCCGAAAAGTGCACAGGCTCGTAAAGATGGTAACCCGGTATGCGTAAATCCAACGGGATTACGTACAAATTGCGTGCGTTGGTAGAATCAGATTATAGGCATCTGCGTTAAATCTTGATTCTTTGATATATTTGAATTGATAAACAAGCTCCAATTACACCTAACGACAAACGCTAATGTGCGCTACGAACAATATCCATGGATAAGTTAAGACACATATTTGGGATGTACAGACCTTTTCCAATGGCCAGAAGAAAGCCATTTTTCACAAATGTCCTATAACGATCCAACGCGTATGATGAGGCTAACATTAATACTTGGCAATAGCACGGGTATAATTGCTTTGAGACTCCACCATGATCTCAACATGAGCCCCAGATCAAATCACGCTTCTCATACTTTGGTACGTATTTACAAATACATACATAAGCACTGTTGACTTCTAAGGCACATAGGCAATGGTGCTAATGTTCGTATGCGTATAACGTTCTTTTGACTAGCTATGAAAAGCCAAGTATATCCGAATGTGTCCCGTTTAGGTATTATTGCTTTCCTTAATTATCATGAGAATACTTAATATTCATAATACGTAATGTTATACTTTTACTTAATGTATTGAACTTCTGAATTCGATCGTAATTATACTGTTTCTTTAAATACCTCGCGCTCAATATAAGGTTATTTCTGGAATATAGTTGTTGATGTATTTTTCAGTTTTCAATTAAAAACGGTAATTATACCTATAATAGCAATTTCGAAGCATACTCTCATTGCGAACCTTTGTTTGTCTGTATTCGATATGCCAAGGATAGTGTCTTTTATTTCATAAAGGATCATGAGCAACAACGCAAAACTATCTTTTGTTTCTTGTTTGTACTATCAACAGTCCCAGCATACCTAATCAAACAGCCAAGACATCTTGTTTGCTTACATTTCAGATTTTAATTCCAGCGTTGGAACTATCTTACGGAAACCACATGGCATTATGACAGGGTCATTCTCAGGATTACGAATGAATAATATGTTATGAATATTTTTCGTGATGACTGGTGTGACATCGACCCCACATAGGGCTTGTTTATAATTGGATCAGGTGGCACGTTCCAACGGTGGGGGCTCCCAGAGATGCTACTGGGACCGACATAGCTCATTACAAATGTCTATAATATTGACATCTGTCTATCGTATCAACTGCCAATTATTTACATTATAAATCCTGACATGTCTCGTGTGAGGTAATGTACGATGTGTCTGCTGCCGGCAACACGGACATCCATCAATGAAACTTTTCATTACATTACGGATAGATTTAACTTTATACTTGTAGGGTACCATTTTGCATGCGTCGCACAATAAATCTCTTGTTTTCGTCTTTTGAACATACCCAGATGGCACGATACGTGGAATCGATGTGGAATACACGCGGATAGACCAACATGACTTGTGTTGATACTTTGCTGTCACAATCGGGTCGAAAAGCCAACAAAGCGACCCCAATGTTGGACAATCTTTTTCTCACATCGATCGATCAATTTACCTCAGCATGTATTTTATCATATGGCTTTGTCACATCACTGTCTGCGTTCTATTGTCTCTGACACTTGGCAAGATTTAACACCTTTACCAATGCTTTGACAAGGGCATTGGTTCACAAATCCTCCCGCATGTTGTCACACTTGGCCGTACATGTTTTGAAATTAATAGGGGATACTTTAATTCTCATTGAATCGTATCTTTTATATCTGTATTTAGATAACTAGATAATTAAATGTAGATACAACTTACTCGCTGTCTGTAACAAGGCTTGTTATACTTACAGATCTGATTTATATGAGAAGCTATGGCCATATCATTAAGGTGATAGATAATTAAACACAGACCTTGGGCTCTCATTAACCCAGTCCATTTGTCACATCTGTTTGTTAATCTCAGTTGTTGCATTTTGTTATCGCCACAATCCAACTTATTTGGCGGTCCTGAATTCGCGATGATACAGAGAATACAAGCATGCAATACGTACATTATCGACACACTGATCAAGAACACTTCCAGACCGTAGCAAAACATGCTCCGAAAAGATTTTCCCGTGAATGCGCTGTTTAGCTGTGCTGTATTCCGATCAGCCCACTTGTATGGACTGGTAGCGATATAAGTTTTGAACTACTATGTTTAGTCATATTGGCGCGCTTGATTATAAAAAACTGAATACCCTTGCTGTCAAACATTCCCCCCCCCCCCCCCAATCTTGTTATCTCCAATACCAACTGCAATGCAAAACATAATCTTATCCACGATAACTGCAATTTAGTTTGTACCTGTATATGGCTTCTCTGACATGTCAGAGACGCCAGGTGTCCTTGGAACCGCTAGCCCGATGTTTTTGCTCTGGTAATCACTCAATCATACAGGTGTCATGAAAGTGATAGTCACAATGCTCATATGTAAGGTTAACCATTTTTTCTCAAAACGTTATTAATTCCATGAGTGTAATCCTTCATGCCCTGTCCAGTACCAACTGCTTTTGGCCGCATGTGTGAGTCGCACATTATCTCATCTTGTCGACGATAAAACGGCTATACAAACCTTGCCTAAGATAACCGATTAGAAAAGATTTTATAACGATGCCGTGGTTGACAATAGCCTTAGTCTTTTAACGGTATGAAACTGCGCTATTTATCAATGACTAAAACTGCGAGTAGATAAATGATGACATAGCGTCTGTAGTATAATGCATTTAAATGTGGTACTCCAAAGTTGTTGTTGTGAGGGTTGCTATTGTAGTCTGCTTGATCCTCAACCAAACGGAATCTCATGCAAATGCTCTATCATTGTGCTCACGTATCAGTTATTCGAGTCATGCAGGGTATTTAGACGCATGTCCTTGTAGTATGAGGTTTGTTACTACGGACATGAAACCTGTAGCAGCTTTTTGGGTTACCTTATTCGTTGGCCTTTTCTCTATTCATATTCAGTGCATTACTTAGATAGGGGCGATGAGTTGAAAGCAGATGTTATCATCACCACGTACAATATCTATCGTATCGTTTGTGCGGCCGGTGCTTAAACTACCATCCATTGAATCGAAACATATGTCATAATGTTGCGATGGATGTGCACAATTACCACCATGATACATGCGCCGTATATAACGCAACCTGACTGCCTAATACATGATAGGGGTACATTGATGAGCGTGTGTTTATATTAAAAATGGATTCTAATTATGAAGATATATTCATGAAGCAATAACTTTATTTGATTATCAATGATTGTCATGTAGGGAAAACATGCTTGAATTGCGTTTTTGACATTGAGTAATAGACCCCGACAAACACTTATGACCACGGAGTTGAGGCTGCTCTTCTTCTTCTGTAGAATACAAACGCAAGTTGATTACAACTCCTGTTATCAGGTGGGTAAATGTTATGTTATAAGGGATAATAGTATCATAGATAAAGTATAACGCCATAGTTTTTGAGCAACTTTGTATAAGCTATAGCTAATGCAATGGCTTGAATACGGAATGATCAGCAATATATGAAGATGCAATTAGAAAAGCGTTAACGAGTATATGAATTAGTATAAACTTGTGCGCGGTACGATCTTTTTTATACATAGACTATATTACCAATACATCGTAACTATTAATACAAAGATATTATCTCTCAGAACATCCGCATGTTATTTACATACATAAATTATTTGTGACTACCCGTTTTCTTCTCAAAACATATAAACAACCGTAATTCAAACAAACATTCTTCTTTACGCGATTGCAATGGTTGATAGTGCTAACCTGCCATTCAAGTTATGGTAGCAATTTTATGTTAGAAAAATTTACCATGCCGCCAGTAGCTGCTGACAAATACATCAAAGACGATAGCTGGACCACGATTCCTGAATTAAAGTTGAGAAATGCGGCTTGACAAAGGGGTGGGTACCAAGTAGGCGCTGACACTTAAGGGGAGCTGCCTGTGCATCACAATCATGCTCAGTCATCACCGTATCCATATCACATCTTCGATGAAAGTGACGTTAAACACCATTTACCGTTACCTTCGCAGTGGGAGGTATTATCAAACATATCGGATAATGAATAGAGGAAAGACAATTCATACCATAGCATCTAATAAAGAAAAGAAGGGCAATTATTGGAACTTATTTGTATATCAACCACAGTCACTTGTACGTTAATTATCTCGATGCATCGGAACAACAGCGCCTGTAGTTTAATAATAGGATTATTTATAATAGTTTACTAATTATCTCCTGTAAGTAAATCGCTGAATGTTATCTAAATATACATATTTCTTCATAATTTAATCAATGTTTATTTACGCATTGAATATTTCAGCTGAACGATAACAAACCAATAGGTAACAAAAGGGCACAAAGAAATTATTCAGATAGTTTTAGGATCTTTGTTGACCTCATATGATGTCAACTTCTTGTTCACATTCAAATATGAATCTCTTCATGAAGCCAAGAACAGAGTGATATAGCCATCGCATATGACTCACCTATTTATAGACCCATGTGATGTACGATGGTACAATGACACCATTGTAGGCCGTGTTTGTTATTGGATTGTGTGATCTCTCCCTGTCATGTTTCAATCCATGGCAATAGTTCAACTACTGACTGAGGAGCTGCTCTATCTTATACAACTAATGTCATCTCATTTTTACAACAGCTTGTTTGACCTCTCCCGAAGGCGAGCAGCACACATTGAGTCGGAACAGACCCGCGCTATGCCCCCTATCTGCTTAGTGTGGCTTTTTGCATCTATCATTGTGACAAGCTTTGATCTCGTATACTTACTTAGTTGTTCATTTGACCACGGGGTTCACATTTATAGAAAAGATAATGGTGTCATCGCATTCATGAGAGCAATTCTATGTAATTCAGCCACGCGGTATATCTTTCAAATAGGAACTCCGTGAAACAACGGATAGCATATTCTATGGAATAATTGATAAATATGCTCTTATCACCGAACATAAGGCGCCCGGTATTCGAAATGTAAAGGAGACTGTCTTTTATTTCATGAAAGTATGACAATAAGAATAATGTACTTGCATTATCAATGACGTTAATTTAAACTTGGCCAATTGTAATATGGAGTCTCTTGTCACTTGCTACTTCTCGCTTCTCTCCAAATGAGTCTAATTAATTCAATCCAAGCGTTGACATGATCAAACAGAAGCCATTTGCTATATTGCAAGGACATTATCATAATTACGAATAGATCATCTATACTTGTTTGCTAATCAATTTATGGAATTTTGGCGGAATATTTGATAGATTCTTACCAACCTATTTTGCTCACTATCACTGTGATGAAATAATTCGTGATGCGGTTTCGAGTACACGCGTGTGACGAATGGCGTGACATCGACCCTACATAGTGGTTGTTTGTTATTGGATTATGTGGGTTGTCTCAACAATAGTAGGCTCCCTCTGGTGACCATAGATATGCTGCTGGGACCGACAGAGAAGCCACTCAATCAATCTCTCAAATATCCAGATAAACTACCCTTCCTCTCCCTGTTTCGTATCAAATGCCAAATATTCATATTACAAATCCCGACATGTCTCGCGGAGGTTACTATATGATGTATATGTTGCCCGAAACACAGGCATCCATCAATTGCAGCATCCATCACACTCTCAACTGCAGCTCACTGACAGTAAGACAGTCAGACTATATCACACTCTCAACTGCAACTCTACCAGTGGTACATATTGTTTAGCGCGAGTTAGGGAGAATGCCATTTGGCATGAGTGGCCCGGTAAAACTATGCATAATATTTAATGTTGTAAGATATACAAAAGTAAGCTTTAGCATCTGATGCGCTGTATTTCAACTGTTTTGTTCATTTACAACAGACATTTCGGTCTGAATGCCACTTAAGGTACGTTGTACTAATATACCAAATCTGGGATGGAATATTGTCTTTTTTAACTTTCAAAAGCCTATATCGTGCATGGTGCTTGGTGTCACTGCACACTTGGTGTCACTTGTAATTTGTTCTGAACTAGGATATTTCACTGGCTTCTTATATAGGCACTGTAAATCAGTTAATTGATGGAAGGCTTATGGAGTCAATGGTTGTCTATTAGGTTTTGTTTGTGCAAGAAATAGGCTAACGACGATCTAAACCAATGATAGACCGCGGATGGAATTATCGTTATTCATTATGAATGTCCAACATGAATTGGAATAATGCTATCCGCGCAACCAGCAGCTATGACCTTCTGGCGACTAAATAAAAAAATCTGAGCGGATGGTTCTGCCACAGGGCTCCACATTAATAGTTGCAATTCAACCACTGTTTTGTGCAATCTGATCCAAATGTCAGCGCACTACCTGAGGGTAGGACATATCCTTCCCTATGCGACTGCGTTTGGCTTTGTTAGGCGCAGCGTTCAATAGAGTAGAGCCTCTATTGTCTGTTGAATATGTTCTAAATCACCAGGCAGTTACACTGTGTTTGTGCTAGTGTAAGTCATATTTTACCTGTACATAAGGTGGCAGGAATGTTTGGCGAGCAAATCAATCAACATAAGAATCCTTACTTATCAGCATTCTTGTGATGCTTGTCAGATCTTTTTTAAATTGGCATGTCAAAATAGATGAGAGCTCCAGGGTATAATAATGTGAAATGAATTCTAGCTCATGTCAATGCATGGCTTGCGTGACTTTACATTCAGTTCATGCCATTAACATTAAATGGATGGGAATTCTGTATGGTACACAGGGTCTTAGCCATAGACCCGTGCACCCATCCATTGGACGGTGAGTCGTAAATTTGGACGGGCTGGAAATTCCCCCTATAGCCCGTCCATCCGTCCACCCGTCCACCCGTCCACCCGCCAGCCTGTCCACGCACCTTCCAGGCCGGATACAGGAATTAGCCAAGCCAGTTTAAACAGCTCATTTAAAGACAAACAGCGACGCAGCACGCTGGCCGCTCATCTACGATCAAAATAAGTACTGTTCTGTTTGATAACGCTTTATCAGTTTATATGACGCTTGGGGTTTAATCAACGTCATAATACTTTACCGATGGTGTATGGAGTTACGACCAGCTTCGCCTCCTCGCAAAACAAGGTCCCCTGACTATGTCGATGTTTTACCTACTCTAAAATGAACACGATATGTTCGAGGATTGTAGGAATAATAACCACTAGAAGGCTGGCATGTATTGGGCACGGTCGATTGGAGCATCATTCTGAAATGTCTGCCTCGCAGTATCGCTTTACCCACGATCTAATAAACTTTCGGTCTACACCGCTGGCTAGCGAATGAAGCTCACAAATTGCAATCGGGTGAAATATCATATCGACGCCAAGTTGTTATTTCGCGCGTATGCCTGTGCCAGAGCAGGATTAATTTGCAATTAAATTTCTTTTGAACAACGGTCTGATATTTCACACATAATACTTTGTGAAAACATCGAGTACTAAAGTGGATTGTTTCCCCTCCTGTTTCATGCCCGTACATCGTCGATCTAATTGTTTTTGTAAACCTTTTGAATACTGCCTGTTGTCTGGCAAGCTCTGTTGTGGATAACTTACATGCTTACTATATATATGCACAGTACCTAACAGGACCTTGTTAACATAGGTATTGGATATTATATCATTCATAAAATAATCTCGTCTTCGCTGCAGTCAACAATACGATCAATGACAATGACCATACAATGCCATAAACGTATATTTCTCTCTCTTGCTTCAAGACTCCTAGCTTGATAATATTTCACAGTTCAAAGGCAACGTGCAAGTCATGGTGATATGCTTGTTGTGTCAGATGAATGTATGTTTACTGTAGTATTATTTATCGAACATCTCCGCGAAAAAAAGCAGTCGATCAATCCCGGCTAATTTGGACGTCATCATGAGATTTGTCACGCCATTTACTGATATCTAGGTGCGACGCATAACATTCTATACCTGTTTATCTGGGTTTCCATCCATAAGACGATCATCATCAGTACCTCAGGGAATCATAACAGTGCATTGTATTGAAATAATGAGAAAAATATAGTGTGTCATGCGGAAGGTTCAGATTTCACATGTGAATGCTACCTTAACCGTTCTGACTTGTTGATTATACCATGGCCTATTTATACAAGAAACTATAACATTGCCAGACAATGCATCTCTTTGGAGAACAAAGGTCACGTCACAAACGTGATAGATTATGATAATTCGGATAATTATCAATGATGTTGGGTTTTTCTTACATCATCAACTCAAGTTAACCGTCGAAATCGGTCGGTTGGGGAATCTCAATATTTGCGTAGTTTGAACAGCTCACATTAAAATGTTGTTCTCTCTACAAGACATTCTGACTTCTGTCACCTATGAATCATATCAATTTATTAGACGAAGTGTCATGGGTAATTGACTATAGTCTGTCAGTCATGATGGTTTGGAAATCGAGGGTGCTTGAATAAAATGCCGTCACTAAATGACTGACTGGATCTTAGAATGAAACCAATAGACCTCATATGCAAATATGCATTCGCTGCATTGATTGGCAATGCAATCGCAAAGGCTATTGTATTGTATTATTTCCATATGAAGCCATGCAACAAATACGCACTGTGTTCGAGTGTACTGCAGGAAACTATGCTTAAAAGAATTTCCATGATGGCGCACCTGCGTATCCCAGAATTTAATCCCTGAGGCGCCTTGCTGTCTGTCATTTTTTGCCGCTGTCTTTATTGCCTCATAACCAACTATGATGCAAAGTATGTCCTCATCCACCCAACATCTATGTACCTGTCATATAATTTTTAAAAAAGTATACAGAACCCACCACGTTGTATCACACAGACGCATCGTATTGCATGACTGAAAGCACTTTGCTGTTTTAGACTTCATCCTTTCGCGGTACTATTATTCGTATAGAATAACTTACTGACGTGCGCATTTTTGTCGATGCAATGAAGCAATTTATATTTATTTACATAATCTTAATTAACAATTTGAAACTAATCAATATAATTGATTCCATCTGTTGGTCCTATGTTACATATGAGTGTTATTTAGTGCAGCATGACTTCAATCCAGCCATACGTAACAGTAGATGGTATGTTCATATATAGCCTGCTAAGGTCTGACCTCCCACGGGACTTCTTGATTATACACAATAACATCTGGATGGTATAAGCTTCAACGTCTAACTTAAATCCCCTAAATACAATAAACATTACATTATTTTTAACACAAATAATGCACCTATTCACTGATACCTTTGACAATTATCATGTAATGGTAATAGCGTTAAGGGTGATGTCGCGCGATGAATATGAAATTGAGCAAGTGATGTTTTAATTCAGTCCTTGTTACAATTCATAATAGGACAGCCCCCCACACATGCAATGTACTATTCATTATGATAATACCCGTTATCAATTAATCATCAATCAAATGGAAAACTGGTCTGGATTGAAATTGATCTTAAATGAACATTTAGCGTCCTCACAAAATTGCACCACAATTCTGCTTAGTCTCCGTTCTCAATTAACGACTGCATCTTCGAGTCATACAACTTTGGTAATAATATAAAAATATGGTGCATCTCATTCTTTTTCCTTGTTAATTTCAGTATGGTATGAATGATTACCTTACATAGCGTATAAGCGAATGGGTGTTTAAAGACGGGATGGAAGAGCGTTTTAATAACAATTTTGCCTTACTTCATTACTCACGGTATGGGTTGTTAGGATGGACGAAACAAGAATGAAATGTGTTGGGAATATGTATTTTGTGCTGATGCAATGCCACACCGGCATACCTCAGCACCTACTAATCTTTCTGTTAGTCGTTTTGCTTCCCGTTTTCAAAGTCCATCTGCTACAGCGCTGCAAAACTGTATCTCTGCCACACACCATCGGTGTTTACAGGACTGCAGGCATGTATAATGGTCTTTAAAAATGTACTAGATTTCGCAAGGCAAATCATGCTTCATAATAAGTTTGTCTGGTGGTTCTGAACTTTAAGAAGCCTTGTTTGCCCGTGGAAAATACGATGCTTCATCAATATTCCGGTAATTGCACGAGTCATGAAACATTTAGAGCACATGTAAAGGCTTCTTATTTACTATGAGACGCCCTGCTTGTTATCCAGTACAGTATTCAGACACAATGATGTATCAGCCCGATTTACAATCGCTCATTTGGCAAATTAATAGATTCCCTCAGCGTTATGTGAAACAAATGTCAGAAGGTCGACGTATTGCTTTCAATCAATTGAATTCACCCAATCATTATCCAGCGCAAACTATAAATATAAGTTTGCATATTTGATGCTTTCAGTGGAGTTTAAGTTGCATTCCATAGGCGAAGAACAAGATAGCAGGCAAGTAGATGTTGTTTAAATCTGAATGTAGCTTTGGATATGGGTGTCAGACAATGTCCATCGCTGCTCAATGTTACTGTGTTACTTGTTGCATGTCCTAACACAAGGTTTGCAATGCATGAGCATATAACGCGTGCATTGATTCTTATTTAGAGGATAGATTCACCTTGCATAAAAGACGTCTCTTGCTTTTTACTAGACAAAGGTTAATGTATATTTAAATCAAGCAGATGTGTGACATTTTAATGCTTTACCGATCAACTCCGATGATTTAAGGGTATGGAGTTCTTGTGTGCACTAATGTGGTGAGGTATTCACGGTTGTATTTCACTGTCATTAATGCTCACCAAAACATCCACATCGAACGCCTGTCACTGGTGATGTTCGCTAATCGAGTTGCCAAATCATATTGCTTCATAAATAAAGAAGATGTATAATGGCTTTGATACGAGGGGATATTTTGAGCTATAACTTATGTCAATGGTGTCAGATGTGAATGATGGTGCTAATTGAAACAGAGACATCCTCGTCATATAGATTAAACTGGGAACATTTTGACTCCTACAAACGACCATGCTACAACGAACACAAATAATATCGATCAGATATGACAAAATGCAGGTGTCCAAAAGTTGATTATATGATCTGACACAGAAGGAAGTACCACCATAGTCTCTAGACAGTGACTCGAGTTTGCAACGATATTGCATCACTATCAACGCCTGAGGTTGATATTGTTTCTGTTTGTTTGATCGTCACCATGCCACAGTAAACGTTTGTGACCATTGCCGTGTTGATAGTTGAAACAAGACGATGAGTGTCAACTAAGTTTGCAGAATTGGTAAGTATGATTTGTAGAACTTGTATCGTACCTGCGGGGTTGGCAAGTTACTAAAGCGGTAAATAAATAATCCACTCATGTCATGACGGATGCATTAATAACGCTTTTTACACTTCCTGTAAATACTTACAAAATGAGGGAAGCATGATCAAATGTAGACGAATCGATTTATGTTACTGATCAACAAACACCAAGACAGAAACAAGATACAGAATCGTAAATATGTGCGTTGGGATTAGGGCTTATGGTATGGAGTCTTCTGTTTTAAATAAACCGTTACAAAAATGCAGAACAGGCATTAAACCTGCCAAACGCTTGGTTTATTGCCATGTTGCATACGAGGAATAATGAGCGAGTGCATCATTGTAAAATCATCCGATGCACCAAAACTCAGAAAAATATTAATCATATTCACCATTGGAAATAAGCTTAATGATTGCCACACAATATTGTCGATCAACACCATTACAATCCTACAGAGGGGTCAACCAAGTCTCAAGTCTAATGAAGAGCAAATGCTAATGTTTTGTGAATATAGAACAAAGGCTGACTGGTACTAGACGAACACAGTGTAAATTAGCCACATGTCTATTTTGGCAAGTTCTTGATACATCGTGTTAGGGCTGCTTGGGGTTCCAACCAGTATGCCGAAGATATTCAGATTATGGCATAGTTTGTAAAAGTAACGGTCATCGAGCTTAGAATTCGTAAATAGTGGGTCAAGAATGGCATTTGCTGCATATTATGTCAGAAGTGTGTCCTTTATGTGCAGGTTTGAGTCCTCAGTCTGCATTAGATGAATAAAAAAACTAGTTGGGACATCGCCGGCGCATCCTGCGCTCTTGGACCAGATTGTTCCCACCCTCTACAACACAACATCGATCAATCGAAGGCCTTTGTTCAAATAAAGTTGAATAAATGTATCATTGCAGATATGAGCAAATACAAAAGCCAACACGTACAATGGTAATGAAATGGGTGTTTTGTGCAAATGTTGCTTTGCTTATCCACAACATACAATAATCAAACGATGAGCGCCTACTGGTCGTAGAGTAATGAGATCGTTTGTTTCAAAATACTTCCGTCAAGTTATTATTGGCGCTCATAACAGAAAATTGTTGTAACGATCTCGATCACCCTAAACTCTAGAAATAAAAATGGTGCCTAATTTTTAATATGTTACAGTAACACCGAATTTATTCAAGTTATTGATGCCTTAGTTTATTTCCTTATCTTCATCCATATTCTGATTGAATCACGGGATCCTATATATGCATTGTACTACCCAATGGAAGTTTGGTGTTATCCAATATATCCAACAGCTGGTAGAGAAAGAACAAGGACAAACAGGACAGACAGTAAGCCTTTTCTGGTATTCATGCCTGCAACAAGCCGGTATGGCATCACGGGAACTCTTGCATTGTTCCCTACAATGTGTATCAATGGAAGTATTTTGTCTGGTTTTGTCGCTTTATATGATTTACACACACATCATAACATCACAAAGACCAAGAGGCGGAAAACGTCCGACGCAAGA
>CM067346.1:53652137-53773660 GCA_034190875.2 Urechis unicinctus | reverse complement strand
ATCCAATTATAAACAAGCCCTATGTGGGGTGGATGTCACACCAGTCATCACGAAAAATATCAAAAACATATTATTCATTCATAATCCTGAGAATGACCCTGTCATAATGCCATGTGGTTTCCGTAAGATCGTTCCAACGCTGGAATTAAAATGTGAAATGTAAGCAAACAAGATATCTTGGCTGTTTGATTAGGTATACAGTGACTGTTGATAGTACAAACAAGAAACGAAAGATAGTTTGCGTTGTTGCTCATGATCCTTTATGATAAGTGTATGAAATAAAAGACACTATCCTTGGCATATCGAATACAGACAAACAAAGGTTCGCAATGAGAGTATGTTTCTAAATTATTATTATTATTATATGTATAATAACCGTTTTTAATTGAATTGAATTCAGAAGTTCAATACATTAAGTAAAAGTATAACATTACATATTATGAATATTAAGTATTCTCATGATAATAAAAGAAAGCAATAATACCTAAACGGGACACATTCGGATATACTTGGCTTTTCATAGCTAGTCAAAAGAACGTTATACGCATACGAACATTAGCACCATTGCCTATGTGCCTTAGAAGTCAACAGTGCTTATGTATGTATTTGTAAATTCGTTCAAAAGTATAGATAAATGATGACATAGTAGTATAATGCATTTAAATGTGGTACTCCAAATTTGTTGAAGTGAGGGTTGCTATTGTAGTCTGCTTGATCCTCAACGAAACGGAATCTCATGCAAATGCTCTATCATTGTGCTCATGTATTAGTTATTCGAGTCATGCGGGGTATTTAAACGAATGTCTAATTAGTATGAGGTTTGTTACTACGAACATGAAACCCGTAGCAGCTGTTTTGGTTACCTTATTCGTTGGCCTTTTCTCTATTCATTTTCAGTGCATTACTTAGATAGGGGCCATGAGTTGAAAGCAGATGTTATCATCACCACGTCCAATATCTATCGTATCGTTTGTGCGGCCGGTGCTTAAACTACCATCTATTGAATCGAAACATAATGTTGCGATGGATGTGCACAATTACCACCATGATACATGCGCCGTATATAAAACAACCTGACTGCCCAATACATGATAGGGGTACATTGATGAGCGTGTGTTTATATTAAAAATGGATTCTAATTATGAAGATATATTCATGAAGCAATCACTTTGTATGATTATCATTTGTTGTCCTTCTAAGTCATGTAGGGAAAAATATGCTTGAATTGTCGTTTTGACATTGAGTAATAGACGCCGACAAACACTTATGACCACAGAGTTGAGGCTGCTCTTCTTCTTCTGTAGAATACAAACGCAAGTTGATTACAACTCCTGTTATCAGGTGGGTAAATGTTATGTTATAAGGGATAATAGTATCATAGATAAAGTATAACGCCATAGTTTTTGAGCAACTTTGTATAAGCTATAGCTAATGCAATGGCTTGAATACGGCATGATCAGCAATATATGAAGATGCAATTAGAAAAGCGTTAACGAGTATATGAATTAGTATAAACTTGTGCGCGGTACGATCTTTTTTTATACATAGACTATATTACCAATACATCGTAACTATTAATACAAAGATATTATCTCTCAGAACATCCGCATGTTATTTACATACATAAATTATTTGTGACAACCCGTTTTCTTCTCAAAGCATATAAACAACTGTAATTCAAACAAACATTCTTCTTTACGCGATTGCAATGGTTGATAGTGCTAACCTGCCATTCAAGTTATGGTAGCAATTTTATGTTAGAAAAATTTACCATGCCGCCAGTAGCTGCTGACAAATACATCAAAGACGATAGCTGGACCACGATTCCTGAATTAAAGTTGAGAAATGCGGCTTGACAAAGGGGTGGGTACCAAATAGGCGCTGACACTTAAGGGGAGCTGCCTGTGCATCACAATCATGCTCAGTCATCACCGTATCCATATCACATCTTCCATGAAAGTGACGTTAAACACCATTAACCGTTACCTTCGCAGTGGGAGGTATTATCAAACATATCGGATAATGAATAGAGGAAAGACAAAAGCATCTAATATAGAAAAGAAGGGCAATTATTGGAACTTATTTCTATATCAAGCACAGTCACTTGTACGTTAATTATCTCGATGCTTCGGAACAACAGCGCCTGTAGTGGGTCTATTTATAATATTTCACCCATTATCTCCTTTTGTAAGTGAATCGCTGAATGTTCACTATATATACATATTTCTTCATAATTTAATCAATGATTATTTACGCATTGAATATTTAAGCTGAAAGTTAACAAACCAATAGGTAACAAAAAGACACAAAGAAATTCAGATATTTTAGGATCATTGTTGACATCATATAATGTTATTTTCTTGTTTAAATTCAAATATGAATCTCTTCATGAACCCATGACGAGAGTGATATAGCCTTCGCATATGACTCACCTACTTATAGACCCATGTGATGTACGATGGTACAATGACACCATTATGTTACTTATTGGATTGTGTGATCTCTCCCTGTCATGTTTCAGTCCATGGCAATAGTTCAACTACTGACTGAGGAGCTGCTCTATCTTATACAACTCATATCATCTCATTGTTACAACAGCTTGTTTGACCTCTCCCGAAGGCGATCAGCACACATTGAGTCGGAACAGACCCGCGCTATGCCCCCTATCTGCTTATTGTGGCTTTTTGCATCTATCATTGTGACAAGCTTTGATCTCGTATACTTACTTAGTTGTTAATTGACCACGGGGTTCACATTTATAGAAAAGATAATGGTGTCATCGCATTCATGAGAGCAATTCTATGTAATTCAGCCACGCGGTATATCTTTCAAATAGGAACTCCGTGAAACAACGGATAGCATATTCTATGGAATAATTAATAAATATGCTCTTATCACCGAACATAAAGCGCCTGGTATTCGAAATGTACAGGAGTCTGTCTTTAATGTCATGAAATTATGACAATAAGAATAATGTACTTGCATTATCAATGACGTTAATTTAAACTTGGCCAATTGTAATATGGAGTCTCTTGTCACTTGCTACTTCTCGCTTCTCTCCAAATGAGTCTAATTAATTCAATTCAAGCGTTGACATGATCAAACAGAAGACATATTGCTATATTGCAAGGACATTATCATAATTACGAATAAATCATCTATACTTGTTTGCTAATCAATTTATGAAATTTTGGCGGAATATTTGATAGATTCTTACCAACCTATTTTGCTCACTATCACTGTGATGAAATAATTCGTGATGCGGTTTCGAGGTACACGCATGTGACGAATGGCGTGACATCGACCCTACATAGGGGTTGTTTGTTATTGGATTATGTGGGTTGTCTCAACAATAGGAGGCTCCCTCTGGTGACCATAGATATGCTGCTGGGACCGACAGAGAAGCCACTCAATCAATCTCTCAAATATCCAGATAAACTACCCTTCGTCTCTCCCTGTTTCGTATCAAATGCCAAATATTCATATTACAAATCCCGACATGTCTCGCGTAGGTTATTATATGATGTATATGTTGCCCGAAACACGGGCATCCATCAATTGCAGCTCATGACAGTAAGAATCAGACTATCACACTCTCAACTGCAACTCTACCAGTGGTACATATTTTTTTAGCGCGAGTTAGGGAGAATGCCATTTGGCATGAGTGGCCCGGTAAAACTATGCATAATATTTAATGTTGTAAGATATACAAAAGTAAGCTTTAGCATCTGATGCGCTGTATTTCAACTGTTTTGTTCATTTACAACAGACATTTCGGTCTGAATGCCACTTAAGGTACGTTGTAATATACCAAATCTGGGATGGAATATTGTCTTTTTTAACTTTCAAAAGCCTATATCGTGCATGGTGCTTGGTGTCACTGCACACGCGGTGTCACTTGTAATTTGTTCTGAACTAGGATATTTCACTGGCTTCTTATATAGGCACTGTAAATCAGTTAATTGATGGAAGGCTTATGGAGTCAATGGTTGTCTATTAGGTTTTGTTTGTGCAAGAAATAGGCTAACGACGATCTAAACCAATGATAGACCGCGGATGGAATTATCGTTATTCATCATGAATGCTCATCATGAATTGGAATAATGCTATCCGCGCAACCAGCAGCTATGACCTTCTGGCGACTAAATAAAAAAATCTGAGTGGATGGTTCTGCCACAGGGCTCCACATTATTAGTTGCAATTCAACCACTGTTTTGTGCAATCTGATCCAAATGTCAGCGCACTACCTGAGGGTAGGACATATCCTTCCTTATGCGACTGCGTTTGGCTTTGTTAGGCGCAGCGTTCAATAGAGTAGAGCCTCTATTGTCTGTTGAATATGTTCTAAATCACCAGGCAGTTACACTGTGTTTGTGCTAGTGTAAGTATCATATTTTACCTGTACATAAGGTGGCAGGAATGTTTGGCGAGCAAATCAATCAACATAAGAATCCTTACTTTATTGTACTTATCAGCATTCTTGTGATGCTTGTCAGATCTTTTGTAAAAATAGATGAGAGCTCCAGGGTATAATAATGTGAAATGAATTCTAGCTCATGTCAATGCATGGCTTGCGTGACTTTACATTCAGTTCATGCCATTAACATTAAATGGATGGGAATTCCGTATGGTACACAGGGTCTTAGCCATAGACCCGTGCACCCATCCATTGGACGGTGAGTCGTGAATTTGGACGGGCTGGAATTTCCCCTTATAGCCCGTCCACCCGTCCACCCGCCAGCCTGTCCACGCACCTTCCAGGCCGGATTCAGGAATTAGCCAAGCCAGTTTAAAAACAGCTCATTTAAAGACAAACAGCGACGCAGCACGCTGGCCGCTCATCTACGATCAAAATAAGTACTGTTCTGTTTGATAATGCTTTATCAGTTTATATGACGCTTGGGGTTTAATCAACGTCATAATACTTAAACGATGGTGTATGGAGTTACGACCAGCTTCGCCTCCTCGCAAAACAAGGTCCCCTGACTATGTCGATGTTGTACCTACTCTAAAATGAACACGATATGTTCGAGGATTGTAGGAATAATAACCACTAGAAGGCTGGCATGTATTGTGCACGGTCGATTGGAGCATCATTCTGAAATGTCTGCCTCGCGGTATCGCTTTACCCACGATCTAATAAACTTTCGGTCTACACCGCTGGCTAGGGAATGAAGCTCACAAATTGCAATCGGGTGAAATATCATATCGACGCCAAGTTTTTATTTCGCGCGTATGCTTGTGCCAGAGCAGGATTAATTTGCAATTAAATTTCTTTTGAACAACGGTCTGATATTTCACACATAATACTTTGTGAAAACATCGAGTACTAAAGTGGATTATTTCTCCCCCTGTTTCATGCCGTACATCGTCGATCTAATTGTTTTTGTAAACCTTTTGAATACTGCCTGTTGTCTGGCAAGCTCTGTTGTGGATAACTTACATGCTTACTATATATATGCACAGTACCTAACAGGACCTTGTTAACATAGGTATTGGATATTATATCATTCATAAAATAATCTCGTCTTCGCTGCAGTCAACAATACGATCAATGACAATGACCATACAATGCCATAAACGTATATTTCTCTCTTGCTTCAAGACTCCTAGCTTGATAATATTTCACAGTTCAAAGGCAACGTGCAAGTCATGGTGATATGCTTGTTGTGTCAGATGAATGTATGTTTACTGTAGTATTATTTATCGAACATCTCCGCCAAAAAAAGCAGTCGATCAATCCCGGCTAATTTGGACGTCATCATGAGATTTGTCACGCCATTTACTGATATCTAGGTGCGACGCATAACATTCTATACCTGTTTATCTGGGTTTCCATCCATAAGACGATCATCATCAGTACATCAGGGAATCATAACAGTGCATTGTATTGAAATAATAAGAAGAATATAGTGTGTCATGCGGAAGGTTCAGATTTCACATGTAAATGCTACCTTAACCGTTCTGACTTGTTGATTATACCATGGCCTATTCATACAGAAACTATAACATTGCCAGACAATGCATCTCTTTGGACAACAAAGGTCACGTCACAAACGTGATAGATTATGATAATTCGGATAATTATCAATGATGTTGGGTTTTCTTACATCATCAACTCAAGTTAACCGTCGAAATCGGTTGGGGAATCTCAATATTTGCGTAGTTTGAACAGCTCACATTAAAATGTTGTTCTCTCTACAAGACATTCTGACTTCTGTCACCTATAAATCATATCAATTAATTAGACGAAGTGTCATGGGTAATTGACTATAGTCTGTCAGTCATGATGGTTTGGTAATCGAGGGTGCTTGAATAAAATGCCGTCACTAAGTGACTGACTGGATCTTAGAATGAAACCAATAGACCTCATATGCAAATATGCATTCGCTGCATTGATTGGCAATGCAATCGCAAAGGCTATTGTATTGTATTATTTCCATATGAAACCATGCAACAAAATACGCACTGTGTTCGAGTGTACTGCAGGAAACTATGCTTAAAAGAATTTCCATGATGGCACACCTGCGTATCCCAGAATTTAATCCCTTAGGCGCCTTGCTGTCTGTCATTTTTTGCCGCCGTCTTTATTGCCTCATAACCAACTATGATGCAAAATATGTCCTCATCCACCCAACATCTATGTAACTGTCATATAATTTTTATAAATGTATACAGAACCCACCACGTTGTATCACACAGACGCATCGTATTGCATGACTGAAAGCACTTTTCTGTTTTAGACTTCATCCTTTCGCGGTACTATTATTCGTATAGAATTATCTACTGACGTGCGCATTTTTGTCGCTGCAATGAAGCAATTTCTATGTATTTACATGAAAACAAATTGTTATCGTCACGGATAATTTTAATCTTCAAAAACTGCGATATGCCCATGGTGTTTTCCAGTTGTAATTCTTAATTAACAATTCGAAACTAATCAATATAATTGATTCCATCTGTTGGTCCTATGTTACATATGAGTGTTATTTAGTGCAGCATGACTTCAATCGAGCCATACGTAACAGTAGATGGTATGTTCATATATAGCCTGCTAACGTCTGACCTCCCAAAGGACTTCTTGATTATACACAATAACATCTGGAAGGTATAAGCTTCAACGTCTAACTTAAATCCCCTAAATACAATAAACATTACATTATTTTTAACACAAATAATGCACCTATTCACTGATACCTTTGACAATTATCATGTAATGGTAGTAGCGTTAAGGGTGATGTCGCGCGATGAATATGAAATTGAGCAAGTGTTGTTTTAATTCAGTCCTTGTTACAATTCATAATAGGAGAGCCGCCCACACATGCAATGTACTATTCATTATGATAATACCCGTTATCAATTAATCATCAATCAAATGGAAAACTGGTCTGGATTGAAATTGATCTTAAATGAACATTTTGCGTCCTCACAAAATCGCACCACAATTCTGCTTAGTCTCCGTTCTCAATTAATGGCTGCATCTTCGAGTCATACAACTTTGGTAATAATATAAAAATATGGTGCATCTCATTCTTTTTTTTCCTTGTTAATTTAAGTATGGTATGAATGATTACCTTACATAGCGTATAAGCGAATGGGTGTTTAAAGACGGGATGGAAGAGCGTTTTAATAACAATTCTGCCTTACTTCATTACTCACGGTATGGGTTGTTAAGATGGACGAAACAAGAATGAAATGTGTTGGGAATATGTATTTTGTGCTGATGCAATGCCACACCGGCAGACCTCAGCACCTACTAATCTTTCTGTTAGTCGTTTTGCTTCCCGTTTTCAAAGTCCATCTGCCACAGCGCTGCAAAACTGTATCTCTGCCACACACCATCGGTGTTTACAGGACTGCAGGCATGTATAATGGTCTTTAAAAATGTACTAGATTTCGAAAGGCAAATCATGCTTCATAATAAGTTTGTCTGGTCGTTCTGAACTTTAATAAGCCTTGTTTGCCCGTGGAAAATACGATGCTTCATCAATATTCCGGTAATTGCATGAGTCATGAAACATTTAGAGCACATGTAAAGGCTTCTTGTTTACTATGAGACGCCCTGCTTGTTAACCAGTACAGTATTCAGACACAATGACGTATCAGCCCGATTTACAATCGCTCATTTGGCAAATTAATAGATTCCCTCAGCGTTATGTGAAACAAATGTCAGAAGGTCGACGTATTGCTTTCACTCAATTTAATTCACCCAATTATTATCCAGCGCAAACTATAAATAATTTTTTTTTTTGATGCTTTCAGCAGAATTTAAGTTGCATTCCATAGGCGAAGAACAAGATGGCAGGCAAGTAGATGTTGTTGAAATCTGAACGTAGCTTTGGATATGGGTGTCAGACACTGTCCATCGCTGCTCAATGTTACTGTGTTACTTGTTGCATGTCCTAACACGAGGATTGCAATGCATGAGCATATAACGCGTGCATTGATTCTTATTTAGCGGATAGATTCACCTTGCATAAAAGACGTCACTTGCTTGTTACTAGACAAAGGTTAATGTATATTTAAATCAAGCAGATGTGTGCCATGTTAATGTTTTACCGATCAACTCAGATGATATAAGGGTATGGAGTTCTTGTGTGCACTAATGTGGCGAGGTATTCCCGTATATGGGTATCAGACACTTTGTATGGGTATCAGACACTTTGTATGGATATCAGACACTGTCCACCGTTGCCCGATGCTACTGTGTTACTTGTTACATGTCTTAACACGAGGTTGATTCTCATTTAGAGGATATATTCACCTTGCATGAAAGACGTCTCTTAGACAAAGGTTGATTTATATTTAAATCAAGGAGATGTGTGACATTTTACTGTTTCACCGATCAACTCAGATGATATAAGGGTATGGAGTGCTTGTGTGCACTAATGTGGCGAGGTATTCACGGTTGTATTTCACTGTCATTAATGCTCACCAAAACATCCAAATTGAACGCCTGTCACTGGTGATGTTCGCTAATCGAGTTGCCAAATCATATGGCTTCATAAATAAAGAAGATGTAAAATGGCTTTGATACGAGGGGACATTTTGAGCTATAACTTATGTCAATGGTGTCAAATGTGAATGATGGTGCTAATTAAAACAGAGACATTCGGGTCATTTTGATTAAACTGGGAACATTTAGTCTCCTACAAACGACCATGCTACAACGAACACAAATAATTTCGATCAGATATGACAAAAATGCAGTGTCCAAAAGTTGAAAATATGTTGATTATATGAGTTGCACAGAAGGAAGGTTGATATTGTTTCTTTTTGTTTGACCACCATAGTAAACGTTTGTGACATGCTGTGTTGATAGTTGAAACAAGACGATGAGTCTAAGTTTGCAGAATTAGTAAGGATGATTTGTAGACCTAGTGTCGTACCTGCGGGGTTGGCAAGTAACTAAAGCGGTAAATAAATGATCCACTCATGTCATGACGGATGCATTAATAACGCGTTCCACACTTCCTGTATATACTTACAAAATGAGCGAAGCATGATCCAATGCTGCGTTGGGATTGGGGCTTATGGTATGGAGTCTTCCGTTTTAAATAAACGTTACAAAAATGCAGAACAGGCATTAAACCTACCAAACAAGCTTGGTTTATTGCCATGTTGCATACGAGGAATAATGGGTGGGTGCATCATTGTAAAATCATCCGATGCACCAAAATTCAGAAAATTATTAATCATATTCACCATTGGAAATAAGCTTAATGATTGACACACACAATATTGAACCCACGTCAAACAAGTGTCGATCAACACCATTACAATCCTACAGAGGGGTCAACCAAGTCTCCAGTCTAATGAAGAACAAATGCTAATGATTTGTGAATATAGAACAAAAGCTGACTGGTACTAGGCTAACACAGTGTAAATTAGCCACAGGTCTTTTTTGGCAAGTTCTTGATACATCGTGTTAGGGCTGCTTGGGGTTCCAACCAGTATGCCGCAGACATTCAGATTATCGCATAGTTTGTAAAAGTAACGGTCATTGAGCTTAGAATTCGTAAATAGTGGGTCAAGAATGGCATTTGCTGCATATTATGTCAGAAGTGTGTCCTATATTTGCAGGTTTGAGTCCTCAGTCTGCATTAGATGAATAAAAAAACTAGTTGGGACATCGCCAGCGCATCCTGCGCTCTTGGACCTGATTGTTCCCACCCTCTACAACACAACTTCGATCAATCGAAGGTCTTTGTTCAAATAAAGTTGAATAAATGTATCATTGCATATATGAGCAAATACAAAAGCCAACACGTACAATGGTAATAAATGGGGTGTTTTGTGCAAATGTTGCTTTGCTTATCCACAACATACAATAATCAAACGATGAGCGCCTACTGGTCGTAGAGTAATGAGATCGTTTGTTTCAAAATACTTCCGCCAAGTTATTATTGGCGCTCATAACAGAAAATTGTTGTAACGATCTCGATCACCCTAAACTGTAGACATAAATAAGGTACCCTAATTTTTAATATGTTACAGTAAGACCGAATTTATTCAAGTTATTGATGCCTAAGTTTATTTCCTTATCTTCATCCATATTCTGATTGAATCACGGGATCCTATATATGCATTGTGCTACCCAATGGAAGTCTGGTGTTATCCAATATATACACAGCTGGTAGAGAAAGAACAAGGACAAACAGGACAGACAGTAAGCCTTTTCTGGTATTCATGCCTGCAACTAGCAGGTATGGCATCACGGGAACTCTTGCATTGTTCCCTACAATGTGTATCAATGGAAGTATTTTGTCTGGTTCTGTCGCTTTATATGATTTACACACACATCATAACATCACAAAGACCAAGAGGCGGAAAACGTCCGACGCAAGAAACAAACCCGGTAACTCACGTTGGAAAAAAACCTGGCTGTTGGACGCAGCACATTTATAATTATTGTGCAACTGGTAACTTTTGGTGAGACTATATCGATGATGGATGAGAATGATTGCATTAATTAGGCGTAGGCCTTGAGGGTCATGATCCTTTCGGCTCATGTTCATTTCTCATCACACATTTGGAAGCGTAGTTATAATGGTCGGAAGGCCAAAACAATGCCAATTAGCTACTGGTCGCGACCTAAGGCAGGATACAAGAGATGAAGCATATATCTACGTGTCATCCAGAATAGAATGCTGTTGATATTAGCTTGCCATAGAAGAAAAGTATGTCATGGATATGTATCGGTTTGAGGCATAATTATAATTCTCTTGTAGTATTATGCACTGTCAACATGCAACCGTTAGATAAACTTCCTTATCCACACTGACAGCTGAAGCACCAATATCACCTGATACATTGAACCGATATCAACAAAATGGTCAAAAAGATTATTCGATCACTGGCCTCATACATAAACCCTACAGATTCCGTACATGACAATCTAACAGAAAATTCAATGAAATTGATGTCCTCATATTTTAACAAACTGTGTCCATTGAAAGCCAATGACAAACCTTTATGATCCATCTTGGTTGTCTGTCACTTCATAGGCCAGTTAGCGTGATAATAACATCTGACTAGCACATGGCGCTGTGCTACCCTCATAAATACACAAGCAGTCATTGACCCATATCATTCAGATAAATTGCTTCTTGAAGAAGAAACGATGTTTAGAAATGCATTATCAATATCGTTTCCCGTTTATTTCCAATGAATTAATTCCTTATTCGGGGACCACTTTTGCAGAAACCACTCATGACAGGGGTGATATGTTATAGTGCCCTTTATCAACTTACATTGAGCGGTTAAGGAAAATGTCTCAGGCTCGTAAAGGTAATGTTTTTCGTAGATTGATGCGACAGGATGGATGGATTGGCTCGAAGGAGGCAATTCCGCCAGGAACAACTCATCATGACCAAGGGCGCATTGAAATTCTGACATTCGTTTGATATAACGTTAAATGTCAACATCATTGTGAGTAAATATTCTCTTTCTTCTGTTTGTCTAACTTTCAGGCCAGGAATTTAAATGGAATTAGAATAAAGCCAATGATTATGCCTTTGCTTTCGATTTTTAGTCGCATAATTTAAGCATTAAGTGCAAAAATGAAAATGTCACATTAAACTGTGCTGTATGTGTATTATGCTGTTATCGTATGTACTATGGTAGGATAGTTATCCTTGTTCATTGGGTCAAACTTAATCAATTGTTAACACTCTGTTTTCCCGCTTATATGTTTTTGACATGGATCAACCTATTTATCTATCACATTCCAGACGGAACCATGGCTGCACCTTGGTATCTTGTGCTGCTGTGCTAAGCATCAAAATATCCAAAGTAGTATCTTACCCTCATCACTCTAACAAAACTAAGCTTATCTTGACGAGGAACCAATTACAGCCACACACCAAGTTTACCATGACGCAAATATTAATGATGTGTCTTCTATCAAGTTTATGGTAAGGACGCACGGTCGTACATTGCGTAGTCTGATGTGCGTGAATATGATGGGATAGATGGACGAGGGATGATGTTCTTCCCATGGGTAAGTTATACACGTTATGATTATTATGAAGTCCTGACAACAGTTTGATTTAATGTAGTGCTACATCTGTAACTAATGTTGTGCTGTATGCATAGAAAAGGCATGATGAGGAGAGCCTCCTTGCAGGAGCTTACCATGGCACTATGGTTAGGTTGAATTGAATGGAATGTGTGGTATAATCAATGTAATTTGGCGGGCTCGTAAAGATGATAGTCTGATGCTAATGCGAAAGGATTGAGGGATTGGATCAGAGAAGGTTCCGTGTTAATTGCAATACATTGTGAGCCGGTGAGTTATAGAATCCTGACGACTGCTTGGTTTATAACCGTGTTGCATCTGAGTTTGACTATGTGATCCCTAACACTTGCTATCAATGTTATGCGATGTTTACGCAGGAAATGTTCAATAAATATTCATCATGGTTTATTGCTGGTACATCGCAGCGCACTTATCACTAACCATTTTGGCCAGGTCTAACCGAATTTTGTGTATAAATGATCAGCTGTTTCATCTAGTATGTACCAATTCATTGGCTATCATTTTCAAGTCAAGATAACAGCAGCAACCTGGGCACCATGATGCGAAATGAATCATCAACATAGCCAAATTTGCACAAAGAAGCGAAAATACACCATGACAAAAGATTGAATACGCAGTTAGCCTCGTAGCACTCATGACAAAGATTGAATACGCAGTCTGCCTCGTAGTACTCATGACAAAGTATCGATTGTAAGAACACAGGTTACATATTCCCATATCATAAGGGATATGTAAATAAACATAATAGATATCAGCTTCTAATAATACATGAGCCGATGCTATCTGTATTATATTAATTGAGGGAGATGTTTTTGCTTCATGAAAAGCACAATTGATCAGACAAGGCTTGGTGGTATAGAAGAGGCAAATGACAAGAAATGGTCACCGAAGGTAAAATACACAATGTTAAGAACATTATCATAGATAGTCTTGCAATCTCCCTTGTGTTTATGTCGAGGCGTTTGCATGGTCAGTGTTCCATCCTGCCATCACCAATAGGTAGTTTTTGCGTGACATAACCTGATTTACTGCTTAACTGTTGCATAATGATAAATGCTGTATTAACGGGCAAAGATGGGCGGCATGTCCCTCAGTCACCAATCAACTTAAACGATTTCCGAAAAGTGCACAGGCTCGTAAAAATGGTAACCCGGTATGCGTAAATCCAACGGGATGACGTACGAATTGCGTGCGTTGGTTGAATCAGATTATAGGCATCTGCGTTAAATCTTGAATCGTTGTTATATTTGAATTGATAAACCAACTCCTTTTGCACATTACGACAAACGCTAATGTGCGCTACGAATAATATCCATGGATAACTTAAGACACATATTTGGGATGTACAGACCTTTTCCAATGGCCAGAAGAATAGATATTGGTTAGGCCTGTTGCAACGGGTTCCATGTAACAGAAGACGATTAAACGATTGCGTAAATATTCAATAGTTCATGGTTCAACTTATTATCATTGTCTTGATAAACTTCCATCTACTCCGTTGATATCACTAATGTGTGTGAGACACACCCATCTGTTTTACCGACTTCATTTGTCAGTGTAAGAAGTTTTTGTATAAGCTTATTTGGGACTATAGGGCACATATGTTTATTATCTTACCATTGTATTTCAAAATGTTGTTTGAAAGCCCCATCCCACTACCCCTCCCCCTTATTTAGCAAGTTTAACGTTAAAGAAATAGTGAATGACATGGTTGGCACCCCAAGTTTTTCACTTATCACCAAGAACAGTAAGGTCGGAATGTGAGGCGGTGTTGGTTTAATGACTGGTATGGAATGCCTCTCCCTCGTGCCTAACTTATAGTGCTTTGCTATGACTTGAATCGACGAATCAATATTTCATCTTGCCATCGCCAATACATTGATTCGGACAGCTGTGGCATGACAGAAACTACTTTTTAGTTCGCTTCAACATGATGATTGAAGTTTGAATGAAGGAGAAGATGCGTGCAATGATCGACTAAAACGATTGCAGAAGAGAAGCTACTACCTCGAGAAGACTTGGTGTTAGCTCATGAAATGAGATCGCAAAATGTGGGGCGGAAACTACTTAGCTTATAAACAGCTGGTCGTGATTGTTAATTGCCTTCTGATATCCAAACCCTAACCGAAACTAGTTTTATATACTAGTGTGCTTCCCGTTTGATACACTTGGGTAAGGTTTCAGAATTACTCAGGCATACAGGAGGTTTTTTCAGAGGGTTGTTTTAGATGCTTTTATCTTATGCATTGGGCTAGGTTAGTTATACTTTTTTCTTGAATCCTGCATACTTTCTCAATTCTTAACACTTCTCATATTTGTAACTCGAATACATGGGTCTCTTTATCCCCGACATTCCACACCGAATCATGTATGCACCATGCTGTTGTTGCTGTTGTTCAGTCTTCTTCTAGTCACTTGTCATTTGCTATTGTTTTCAAAAAAACCACACTGGGGTAGCTGAGAACAACATTACGCATCAACACCTACAGTTACCAGCGCAGCGTAATGCTAGATGGAGCGCAAATGAAAAAGTCGGAGCGGTTGAAAACACGACATCACCAATAAACCCGTGATTCGAAAGTCTGGATTGAAAACCTTGGATGGACAGTAATATTCATGACATAATCTCAACTGTGAAAGTATGGATTGAAAACCTTGGATTGCACAGTAACATTCATGACATAATATCAAACTGTAAAAGCACAGGTCGCATATTCGACATCACCAATATACCTGTTGAATGTAAGCGTATAATAAGAGCTCAATCACACACAGATGGAGCTCAATCACACAAAGATGGTGTGTGTGAATACGATGGGATGACGAACAGTTAGTTCAGGGATGATTCGATAGTTCCTGCAATGAATTACAGTGATTCAGAAAGATGATTCTTTTGAATTTATCGACGTTGAATTTTATCCAGTTGCATATTGCGTTGTCATTGACTGCTAGGTGTTACTCATCCAGTTCCATATTGCGTTCATTGACGCTGATTCTCCAGTTTTGATCAAGGTTTTACTCGACATATTGTTGAATTTGTTACTCATCCAGTTCCATATTGCGTTGTCATTGACTGCTAGGTGTTACTCATCCAAGTCAATCCAAAAAGACCTGTACTTGATGCTGCTATGATTCTGCTTATCTGTATCATATTCTCACAAAACTTACCTTAATCTAGCTATGTATCTGGTTTAAAATACCCCTTGTATCCTTATTTGGTACGTGCAAAAAACCCAAATCCTTTACAAAGCACTATTATCAGCATGTAAGGATGGGACACATCGGACGCGGAAGCATAATAACGGAAATGTATATACTATTGTTTCCGTTAATAATTTCCGTTAATATGTGACGTCAACATGTCAAATGAAATTTGTATACAAACATTAGACATTAACATGTAATGAACAAATAACGACAATAATGTTTGTTAGGCGCTGTTACACACACGCAGATGGGTGTGATTAATTACGAACATGCTCGGTAATGCATCTGCCGTAAATTCGACATACGTCGTGGGCTACAAATTCATTCTTAGGTGCAACATCACAATTAATCAATCCATTCATACTGCTTCTGCTCTCATAGTATGGTTTAAAGGTGATTTCGTTTAATTCAGGCTATCATCGTAGCGAGCCAGTATTCAGCTGTGACAGGTGAAATCATGTGGCCAGTATTGCATACCACATACTACATGAGATATACCAAATTAAACCTAATTGAGACACCATGATATGCTTTTAATCCACATTCTGAAGTTTCATCCAAATGATTGATCTTGTTTGCCATCAGAACGCCTTCAGTGGCATTTCATCGCGGCGTTTAAGTGCTTGTTTTCACTGAAACAAGTAATAGCCAATTTAAAGCCTCGGGCCGACAACTGACAATTACTTTGTTTGTGAAACAAAAGAGCTTCGAGAATATCAGAGGAAGGATAAATGAATTACTTGTCAGGCAACAAATGAGTAGAATGTACCGAATATCTCAGTCATTGAGAAGCTTTTTACGAGCATCTGACGTGAAAACATTTCTGATTCAAAATGATTACCCGTGACTCCATGGAGTTGTAGACGATATAAGAATTTTCTGGATAAGTCGATAAGATCCCATAATTATCCGGTATCTTCGCCTTTGAGAATATATACACGTCAGTCGATATGTAAGGGATTTGACTGGGTTTATAGCAATAGCACGGGTATAATTGCTTTGAGACTCCACCATGATCTCAACATGAGCCCCAGATCAAATCACGCTTCTCATACTTTGGTACGTATTTACAAATACATACATAAGCACTGTTGACTTCTAAGGCACATAGGCAATGGTGCTAATGTTCGTATGCGTATAACGTTCTTTTGACTAGCTATGAAAAGCCAAGTATATCCGATTGTGTCCCGTTTAGGTATTATTGCTTTCCTTAATTATCATGAGAATACTTAATATTCAAAATACGTAATGTTATACTTTTACTTAATGTATTGAACTTCTGAATTCGATCGTAATTATACTGTTTCTTTAAATACCTCGCGCTCAATATAAGGTTATTTCTGGAATATAGATGTTGATGTATTTTTCAGTTTTCAATTAAAAACGGTAATTATACCTATAATAGCAATTTCGAAGCATACTCTCATTGCGAACCTTTGTTTGTCTGTATTCGATATGCCAAGGATAGTGTCTTTTATTTCATAAAGGATCATGAGCAACAACGCAAACTATCTTTCGTTTCTTTTTTGTACTATCAACAATCCCAGCATACCTAATCAAACAGCCAAGACATTTTGTTTGCTTACATTTCAGATTTTAATTCCAGCGTTGGAACTATCTTACGGAAACCACATGGCATTATGACAGGGTCATTCTCAGGATTACGAATGAATAATATGTTATGAATATTTTTCGTGATGACTGGTGTGACATCGACCCCACATAGGGCTTGTTTATAATTGGATCAGGTGGCACGTTCCAACGGTGGGGGCTCCCAGAGATGCTACTGGGACCGACATAGCTCATTACAAATGTCTATAATATTGACATCTGTCTATCGTATCAACTGCCAATTATTTACATTATAAATCCTGACATGTCTCGTGTGAGGTAATGTACGATGTGTCTGCTGCCGGCAACACGGACATCCATCAATGAAACTTTTCATTACATTACGGATAGATTTAACTTTATACTTGTAGGGTACCATTTTGCATGCGTCGCACAATAAATCTCTTGTTTTCGTCTTTTGAACATACCCAGATGGCACGATACGTGGAATCGATGTGGAATACACGCGGATAGACCAACATGACTTGTGTTGATACTTTGCTGTCACAATCGGGTCGAAAAGCCAACAAAGCGACCCCAATGTTGGACAATCTTCTTCTCACATCGATCGATCAATTTACCTCAGCATGTATTATATGGCTTTGTCACATCACTGTCTGCGTTCTATTGTCTCTGACACGTGGCAAGATTTAACACCTTTACCAATGCTTTGACAAGGGCATTGGTTCACAAATCCTCCCGCATGTTGTCACACTTGGCCGTACATGTTTTGGAATTAATAGGCAGGATACTTTAATTCTCATTGAATCGTATCTTATATCTGTATTTAGATAACTAGATAATTAAATGTAGATACAACTTACTCGCTGTCTGTAACAAGGCTTGTTATACTTACAGATCTGATTTATATGAGAAGCAATGGCCATATCATTAAGGTGATAGATAATTAAACACAGACCTTGGGCTCTCATTAACCCAGTCCATTTGTCACATCTGTTTGTTAATCTCAGTTGTTGCATCTTGTTATCACCACAATCCAACTTATTTGGCGGTCCTGAATTCGCGATGATACAGAGAATACAAGCATGCAATACCTACATTATCGACAAATATGACACACTGATCAAGAACACTTCCAGACCGTAGCAAAACATGCTCAGAAAAGATTTTCGCGTGTATGCGCTGTTTAGCTGTGCTGTGTTCCATCAGCCCACTAGTATGGACTGGTAGCGATATAAGTTTTGAACTACTATGTTTAGTCATATTGGCGCGCTTGATTATAAAAAACTGAATACCCTTGCTGTCAAACATTCCCCCCCCCCAATCTTGTTATCTCCAATACCAACTGCAATGCAAAACAAAATCTTATCCACGATAACTGCAATTTAGTTTGTACCAGTATATGGCTTCTCTGACATGTCAGAGACGCCAGGTGTCCTTGGAACCGCTAGCCCGATGTTTTTGCTCTGGTAATCACTCAATCATACAGGTGTCATGAAAGTGATAGTCACAATGCTCATATGTAAGGTTAACCGCCGTATATAAAACAACCTGACTGCCTAATACATGAGATAGCATTTCTATGATAGGGGTACAGTGATGAGCGTGTGTTTATAACAAAATTGGATTCGAATTACGAAGAGATATTCATGAAGCAATCACTTTGTTTGATTATCATTTGTTGTCCTTCTAAGTCATGTAGGGAAAAACATGCTTGAATTGTCGTTTTGACATTGAGTAATGGACGCCGATACGGCAATGTAACAAACACTTATGACCACGGAGTTGAGGCTGCTCTTCTTCTTCTGTAGAATACAAACGCAAGTTGATTACAACTCCTGTTATCAGGTGGGTAAATGTTATGTTATAAGGGATAATAGTATCATAGAAGTTTAATGCCAGAATTTCTAAGTAAATTTAGTTTTGCTCTAGCGCATGCAATGGCTTGAATACGACATTATCAGCTATAGATGAAGGTGCAATTAGAAAGGCGTTAAAGAGTATATGAATTAGTAAAAGCATATGCGTGGTACGATCTTTTTTTATACATTGACTACATTACCTTTACATCGTAGCAACTATTCAACAAGGATATTATCACTCTGAACATCCGCATGTTATTTACATACACAGATTATTTGTGACTACCGTTTTCTTCTTCAAAGCATATAAACAACTGTAATTCAAACAAACATTCTTCTTTACGCGATTGCAATGGTTGATAGTGCTAACCTGCCATTCAAGTTATGGTAGCAATTTTATGTTAGAAATATTTACCATGTCGCCAGAAGCTGCTGACAAATACATCAAAGACGATAGCTGGACCACGATTCCTGAATTAAAGTTGAGAAATGCGGCTTGACAAAGGGGTGGGTACCAAATAGGCGCTGACACTTAAGGGGAGCTGCCTGTGCATCACAATCATGCTCAGTCATCACCGTATCCATATCACATCTTCGATGAAAGTGACGTTAAACACCATTTACCGTTACCTTCGCAGTGGGAGGTATTATCAAACATATCGGATAATGAATAGAGGAAAGACAATTCATACCATAGCATCTAATAAAGAAAAGAAGGGCAATTATTGGAACTTATTTGTATATCAACCACAGTCACTTGTACGTTAATTATCTCGATGCATCGGAACAACAGCGCCTGTAGTTTAATAATAGGATTATTTATAATAGTTTATTAATTATCTCCTGTAAGTAAATCGCTGAATGTTATCTAAATATACATATTTCTTCATAATTTAATCAATGTTTATTTACGCATTGAATATTTCAGCTGAACTATAACAAACCAATGGGTAACAAAAGGGCACAAAGAAATTATTCAGATAGTTTTAGGATCTTTGTTGACCTCATATGATGTCAACTTCTTGTTCACATTCAAATATGAATCTCTTCATGAAGCCAAGAACAGAGTGATATAGCCATCGCATATGACACCTATTTATAGACCCATGTGATGTATGATGGTACAATGACACCATTATGTTTCTTATTGGATTGTGTGATCTCTCCCTGTCATGTTTCAATCCATGGCAATAGTCCAACTACTGACTGAGGAGCTGCTCTATCGATCAATTTCATACAACTAATGTCATCTCATTGTTACAACAGCTTGTTTGACCTCTCCCGAATGCGATCAGCACACATTGATACGGAACAGACCCGCGCTATGCCCCCTATCTGCTTAGTGTGGCTTTTTGCATCGATCATTGTGACAAGCTTTGATCTCGTATACTTACTTGGTTGTTCATTTGACCACAGGGTTCACATTTATAGAAAAGATAATGGTGTCATCGCATTCATGAGAGCAATTCTATGAGCTACAGCATGTAATTCAGCCACGTGGTATAACTTTCAAATAGGAACTCCGTGAAACAACGGGTAGCATATTCTATAGAATAATTGATAAATATCACCGAACATAATGCGGCCGGTATTCGAAATGTACGGGAGGCTGTCTTTTATTTCATGAAAATATAACAATAAGAATAATATCCATGCATTATCAATGACGTTAATTTAAACTTGGCCAATTGTAATATGGAGTTACTTGTCACTTGCTACTTCTCTCCAAATGAGTCTAATTAATTCAATCCAAGCGTTGACATGATCAAATAGAAGACATATTGCGATATGGCAAGGACAATCATCTACACTCAATATATGGAATTTTGGCGGAATATTTGTTAGATTCTTATTAACAGATTCTGCTCACTATCACTGTGATGAAATAATTCGTGATGCGGTTTCAAGTACACGCATGTGACGAATGGCTTGACATCGACCCTGCATAGGGGTTGTTTGTTATTGGATTATGTGGGTTGTCTCAAGAATGGGAAGCTCCCTCTGGTGACCATAGATATGCTGCTGGGACCGACAGAGAAGCCACTCAATCAATCTCTCAAATATCCAGATAATCTACCCTTCGTCTCCCTGTTTCGCATCAAATGCCAAATATTCATATTACAAATCCCGACATGTCTCGCGTAGGTTATTATATGATGTATATGTTGCCCATAATACGGGCATCCATCATTTGCAGCTCATGACAGTAAGAATCAGACTATCACACTCTCAACTGCAACTGTACCAGTGGTACATTTTGTTTAGCGCGAGTTAGGGAGAATGCCATTTGGCATGAGTGGCCCGGTAAAACTATGCTTAATACTGTAAGATATACAAAAGTAAGCTTTTGCATCTGAACCCTGAATTTAAACTGTATTGTTCATTTACAACAGACATTCCGGTTTGAATGCCACTTAAGGTAAGTAGTGCTAATATACCAAATCTGGGATGGAATATTGTCTTTTTTAACTTTCAAAAGCTGATATCGTGCATAGTGCTTGGTGTCACTGCACATTGCAATTTGTTCTGAACTTTGTTATTTAACTGGCTTCTTATTTAGGCACTGTAAATCAGTTAATTGATGGAAGGCTTATGGAGTCAATGGTTGTCTATTAGGTTTTGTTTGTGCAAGAAATAGGCTAACGACGATCTAAACCAAGCAACTCCAAATGATAGACCGCGGATGGAATTATCGTTATTCATCATGAATGCTCATCATGAATTGGAATAATGCTATCCGCGCAACCAGCAGCTATGACCTTCCTTCTGGCGACTAAATCAAGAAATCTGAGCGGATGGTTCTGCCACAGGGCTCCACATCAATAGTCACAATGCAACCACTGTTTTGTGCAATCTGATCCAAATGTCAGCGCATTACCTAAGGGTAGGACATATCCTTCCTTATGCGACTGCGTTTGGCTTTGTTAGGCGCAGCGTTCAATAGAGTAGAGCCTCTATTGTCTGTTAAGTATTTTTTAAATCACCAGGCAGTTACACTGTGTTTGTGCTAGTGTAAGTATCATATTTTACCTGTACATAAGGTGGCAGGAATGTTTGGCGAGCAAATCAATCAACATAAGAATCCTTACTTCATTGTACTTATCAGCATTCTGGTGATGCTTGTCAGATCTTTTGTCAAAATAGATGAGAGCTCCAGGGTATAATAATGTGAAATGAATTCTAGCTCATGTCAATGCATGGCTTGCGTGACTTTACATTCAGTTCATGCCATTAACATTAAATGGATGGGAATTCCGTATGGTACACAGGGTCTTAGCCATAGACCCGTGCACACATCCATTGGACGGTGAGTCGTGAATTTGGACGGGCTGGAATTTCCCCTTATAGCCCGTCCACCCGTCCACCCGCCAGCCTGTCCACGCACCTTCCAGGCCGGATTCAGGAATTAGCCAAGCCAGTTTAAACAGCTCATTTAAAGACAAACAGCGACGCAGCACGCTGGCCGCTCATCTACGATCAAAATAAGTACTGTTCTGTTTGATAATGCTTTATCAGTTTATATGACGCTTGGGGTTTAATCAACGTCATAATACTTAAACGATGGTGTATGGAGTTACGACCAGCTTCGCCTCCTCGCAAAACAAGGTCCCCTGACTATGTCGATGTTGTACCTACTCTAAAATGAATACGATATGTTCGAGGATTGTAGGAATAATAACCACTAGAAGGCTGGCATGTATTGTGCACGGTCGATTGGAGCATCATTCTGAAATGTCTGCCTCGCGGTATCGCTTTACCCACGATCTAATAAACTTTCGGTCTACACCGCTGGCTAGGGAATGAAGCTCACAAATTGCAATAGGGTGAAATATCATATCGACGCCAAGTTTTTGTTTCGCGCGTATGCTTGTGCCAGAGCAGGATTAATTTGCAATTAAATTTCTTTTGAACAACGGTCTGATATTTCACACATAATACTTTGTGAAAACATCGAGTACTAAAGTGGATTATTTCCCCTCCCGTTTCATGCCCGTACATCGTCGATCTAATTGTTTTTTTAAACCTTTTGAATACTGCCTGTTGTCTGGCAAGCTCTGTTGTGGATAACTTACATGCTTACTATATATATGCACAGTACCTAACAGGACCTTGTTAACATAGGTATTGGATATTATATCATTCATAAAATAATCACGCCTTCGCTGCAGTCAATACGATCAATGACAATGACCATACAATGCCATAAACGTATATTTCTCTCTTGCTTCAAGACTCCTAGCTTGATAATATTTCACAGTTCAAAGGCAACGTGCAAGTCATCTCACACAAAGCAAATGACAAAGATTTATATTGACAAATAACTGTGAGGATAGTATGAAAACATATTGTATAGTTGGTGCTGTTCATCCATGCATTATAGTAGGCAACAACTTAATGGATGATTGTGCATCCCTGTTGCTGTATATTAACTGAGGCATCTTTGACCCCAACCCCACCCCGGCAACCCTCATATGATTACGTTTGCATTTGACACAATACGATAGGGATAATGGTGGCAGACCTTTACAAATGATATGTATGATTAGGGTTTGGACAATATGAATAAAAAATTCTGCAGGGATGTCCCTTAGGCGAAATTGACCGAAAAAAACGAAAGGAAATTATTTTGGTGTCCGAAGGATTTTTCGGTCGGAATGGGACACATTTCCAAAATGGCCGCCACAATGCCCCAAAAAGCACAAAAAATCATACTTTTCACCTCTTTTGCCCACTCGAGAGCAAATATTACCTATGAATATATATCAATGAATAAAGTTACATTATATAAAAATAGTTAGCCGTCGGAGGACTCTAATTCCAAGATGGCGGCCAAAATCCAAGATGGCGACCGCTCACCGCATAATTATCAAATAATGCTAAGTATTGAGAAATATATATCGTGTAATATATCTTTTTATAGGTTTTCACTGATGCTCTTTCGATATAAATCATCATTTTTCACTTATCGTGGACTCTGACCAGCCAATTTCGATAAGGCGGTCTGAATCTAAGATGGCGGACCAAATGTTACAGGGATATCATATAGGCCGAGAAGCCCGACAAGCATATCGTGGCAAGAATCACTATCACTAGGCTGTCACTGGATCCTCCTCTGGTATGATCTGAGTTATCTACTAAAGTTACTAAACATGCCTGGAGAAACCAACTTATTACTGCACTCTGAACCGTAAGAAACGAGGATTGTCATATTTCAGCTTCTCAGCGAAGAACGATCGAACATTAGACCAACTGTGATCGGATCCGCACGTACGCCCATCAATGCCGAATAGATACATCTTGGGAAATATCATGATATCACCAATCAGGGAATATACTTAACAGGCACACTGAAACCAGTCGTTCGTAATAAACGTTGACACGGCTAATATGAGCTTATTCGAATTGGCATCAACTACCGCATCAAAATAATCTTTTATCTGATCTTTTTTATCAGTGTATAACTTTGCAACTTTGCGACTGTGACTGTGATACGCGACGTGATTCCAGTCTGTTCTTCTGCTTCAGCCAGTTCCGAGAAACATCGCGCGATGTATGCTCCGTGACAGTTATCATCGTAAAAGGAGTTGTCGTCTTTGGTCATTCTCACACCGTGTTGCGCCTCTAGTTGATTTTCGTACAAAGCGTCAGTGACCCTGATATCGAACGCTTGGATAGTCATTCTTTCATTAAAGTCGGAAGCTTTATATTGCAATTTATCAAACCTGTTACCTTCTTTCTCGCTTTTACGCATATTGAGCAAGAAATTATAATTCTCCCGAATACGTTTCGCTACAGAACGTTCACTGAGCGGATACACATTGTAACTAATCCAGTCATTCCATACCTCACAAGCCACGATCGTGCTAGCTCCATCTTTGCTGACCAATTGATTTCCTTTGGTAGGCGCTTTACACAGTGATATCATTCTAACCAACAAATACTTTCCATTCGGTAATTTAGCGCCTCTGACATTATCTGGTTCTTCCTTGTAAATTTCTCCAAATAGTTCTTTTCTCACATTGGAGCTTCGGAATTCCATAGTATGAACGAATCACACTATCAATGAAATTTCAGAACAGAACCTGTCACGAATAAGTTATTCCAAAACCGAACGTATTCCTTTATGTCAACTGGTTACAACTGGTGTACAAAAATAACCACTTACGTTTTACGGTTTGATGCGATTATGACACATTCTATTGTGACGTCACAATGCCATATCCGGTCAACTAGACAAACTTTATTTTGATTTGTATCAATTTCAAATTAATAATAATAATGGATGGTGCAACTGAATATCGCCAACTTGACAGCTTACCATATATATTCGATTGGAAATCCCACTATTAGCCCATATTCAGCTAGCTCCGGTCGTAACGGTAACATGAATTTATAACTACTCAGACGTCTTGTAGGGCTAATATTCAGCACGATAACAAGCCTTTATTTGAGATGACAGCTAAAAAAATCGTTATTTTCACATATTCCGGGTCATTTTGGCGGCCATCTTGGAAATCGGGCCCATTCCGACCTCAAAATTCATCGCACACCAAAATTTTTTCGATTTTCGTTTTTTCGGTCTATTTCGCCTAAGACATACCCCTGCAGAATATTGGCACGCAAAAAAATGCATTATTGTCCCAACCCTAGTATGATACAAACATAGTCTATAAGTAGATCATGTATAATTGTGCATGGTGATATGCTTGTTGTGCCAGATGTATATGTATACTGTAGTATTATTATCGAACATCCCCGCAGAAAAAAAATCGATCAATCCCGGCTAATTTGGACGTCTTAATGGGTTTCCATTGATAAGACGATCATCATCAGTATACAAGGGAATCATAACAGTGCATTGTATTCAAATTATAAGAACAATATAGTGTGTCATGCAGATTTCACATGTAAATGCTACCTCAGCCGTTCTGACTTGTTGATTATACCATAGCCTATTCAGCTCACATTAAAATGTTGTTCTCTCTACAAGACATTCTGTCACCTATAAATCATATCAATTAATTAGACGAAGTGTCATGGGTAATTGACTAAAGTCTGTCAGTCATGATGGTTTGGTAATCGAGGGTGCTTGAGTAGAATGCCGTCACTAAGTGACTGACTGGATCTTAGAATGAAACCAATAGACCTCATATGCAAATATGCATTCGCTGCATTGATTGGCAATGCAATCGCAAAGGCTATTGTATTGTATTATTTCCATATGAAACCATGCAACAAATATGCTCTGTGTTTGAGTGTACTGCAGGAAACTATGCTTAAAAGAATTTCCACGATGGCACACTTGCGTATCGCAGAATTTAATCCCTTAGGCGCCTTGCTGTCTGTCATTTTTGCCACCGTCTTTGTCGCCTCATAATCAACCATGATGCAAAACCTGTCCTCATCCACCCAACATCTATGTACCTGTCATATAATTTTTATAAAGGTATACAGAACCCACCACGTTGTATCACACAGACGCATCGTATTGCATGACTGAAAGCACTTTTCTGATTTAGACTTCATCCTTTCGCGGTACTATTATTCGTATAGAATTACCTACTGACGTGCGCATTTTTGTCGATGAAATGAAGCAATTTCTATGTATTTACACGAAAAAAAATTGTTATCGTCACGGATAATTTCAATATTCAAAAACTGCGATATGCCCATGGTGTTTTCCAGTTGTAATTCTTAATTAACAATTTGAAACTAATCAATATAATTGATTCCATCTGTTGGTCCTATGTTACATATGAGTGTTATTTAGTGCAGCATGACTTCAATCGAGCCATACGTAACAGTAGATGGTATGTTCATATATAGCCTGCTAAGGTCTGACCTCCCACAGGACTTCTTGATTATACACAATAACATCTGGAAGGTATAAGCTTCAGCGTCTAACTTAAATCCCCTAAATACAAAAAACATTACATTATTTTTAACACAAATAATGCACCTATTCACTGATACCTTTGACAATTATCATGTAATGGTAGTAGCGTTAAGGGTGATGTTGCGCGATGAATATGAAATTGAGCAAGTGTTGTTTTAATTCAGTCCTTGTTACAATTCGTAATAGGACAGCCGCTCACACATGCAATGTACTATTCATTATGATAATACCCGTTATCAATTAATCATCAATCAAATGGAAAACTGGTCTGGATTGAAATTGATCTTAAATGTACATTTAGCGTCCTCACAAAATCGCACCACAATTCTGCTTAGTCTCCGTTCTCAATTAACGGCTGCATCTTCGAGTCATACAACTTTGGTGATAATTTCAAAATATGGTGCATCTCATTCTTTTTCCTTGTTAATTTCAGTATGGTATGAATGATTACCTTACATAGCGTATAAGCGAATGGGTGTTTAAAGACGGGATCGAAGAGCGTTTTAATAAAAATTCTGCCTTACTTCATTACTCACGGTATGGGTTGTTAAGATGGACGAAACAAGAATGAAATGTGTTGGGAATATGTATTTTGTGCTGATGCAATGCTACACCGGCAGACCTCAGAACCTACTAATCTTTCTCTTAGTCGTTTTGCTTCCCGTTTTCAAAGTCCATCTGCTACAGCGCTGCAAAACTGTATCTCTGCCACACACCATCGGTGTTTACAGGACTGCAGGCATGTATAATGGTCTTTAAAAATGTACTAGATTTCGCAAGGCAAATCATGCTTCATAATAAGTTTGTCTGGTCGTTCTGAACTTTAATAAGCCTTGTTTGCCCATGGAAAATACGATGCTTCATCAATATTCCGGTAATTGCATGAGTCATGAAACATTTAGAGCACATGTAAAGGCTTCTTGTTTACTATGAGACGCCCTGCTTGTTAACCAGTACAGTATTCAGACACAATGACGTATCAGCCCGATTTACAATCGCTCATTTGGCAAATTAATAGATTCCCTCAGCGTTATGTGAAACAAATGTCAGAAGGTCGACGTATTGCTTTCACTCAATTTAATTCACCCAATTATTATCCAGCGCAAACTATAAATAATTTTTTTTTTATGATGCTTTCAGCAGAATTTAAATTGCATTCCATAGGCGAAGAACAAGATGGCAGGCAAGTAGATGTTGTTGAAATCTGAACGTAGCTTTGGATATGGGTGTCAGACACTGTCCATCGCTGCTCAATGTTACTGTGTTACTTGTTGCATGTCCTAACACGAGGATTGCAATGCATGAGCATATAACGCGTGCATTGATTCTTATTTAGCGAATAGATTCACCTTGCATAAAAGACGTCACTTGCTTGTTACTAGACAAAGGTTAATGTATATTCAAATCAAGCAGATGTGTGCCATGTTAATGTTTTACCGATCAACTCAGATGATATAAGGGTATGGAGTTCTTGTGTGCACTAATGTGGTGAGGTATTCCCGTATATGGGTATCAGACACTTTGTATGGGTATCAGACACTTTGTATGGATATCAGACACTGTCCACCGTTGCTCGATGCTACTGTGTTACTTGTTACATGTCTTAACACGAGGTTTGCAATGCATGAGCAATATATGCTCCACATATAACGCGTGCATTGATTCTTATTTAGAGGATATATTCACCTTGCATGAAAGACTTCTCTTAGACAAAGGTTAATGTATATTTAAATCAAGGAGATGTGTGACATTTTATTGTTTCACCATCAACTCAGATGATATAAGGGTATGGAGTGCTTGTGTGCACTAATATGGCGAGGTATTCACGGTTGTATTTCACTGTCATTAATGCTCACCAAAACATCCACATCGAACGCCTGTCACTGGTGATGTTCGCTAATCGAGTGGCCAAATCATATGGCTTCATAAATAAAGAAGAAGATGGCTTTGATACGAGGGGACATTTTGAGCTATAACTTATGTCAATGGTGTCAGATGTGAATGATGGTGCTAATTAAAACAGAGACATTCGGGTCATTTAGATTAAACTGGGAACATTTTCACTCCTACAAACGACCATGCTACAACGAACACAAATAATATCGATCAGATATGACAAAATGCAGGTGTCCAAAAGTTGATTATATGACCTGACACAGAAGGAAGTACCACCGTAGTCTCTGGACAGTGACTCGAGTTAGCAATGATATTGCATCACTATCAACGTCTGAGGTTGATATTGTTTCTTTTTGTTTGATCGCCACCATGCCACAGTAAACGTTTGTGACCATTGCCGTGTTGATAGATAGTTGAAACAAGACAATTAGTTTCATCTAAGTTTACAGTATTAGTAAGGATGATTTGTAGAACTTGTATCGTACCTGCGAGTTTGGCAAGTAACTAAAGCGGTAAATAGATAATCCACTCATGTCATGACGGATGCATTGATAACGCGTTCCACACTTCCTGTATATACTTACAAAATGAGCGAAGCATGATGCAATGCTGCGTTGGGATTGGGGCTTATGGTATGGAGTCTTCCGTTTTAAATAAACGTTACAAAAATGCAGAACAGGCATTAAACCTACCAAATGCTTGGTTTATTGCCATGTTGCATACGAGGAATAATGGGTGGGTGCATCATTGTAAAATCATCCGATGCACCAAAATTCAGAAAATTATTAATCATATTCACCATTGGAAATAAGGTTAATGATTGACACACACAATATTGAACCCACGTCAAACAAGTGTCGATTAACACCATTACAATCCTACAGAGGGGTCAACCAAGTCTCCAGTCTAATGAAGAACAAATGCTAATGATTTGTGAATATAGAACAAAAGCTGACTGGTACTAGGCTAACACAGTGTAAATTAGCCACAGGTCTTTTTTGGCAAGTTCTTGATACATCGTGTTAGGGCTGCTTGGGGTTCCAACCAGTATGCCGCAGACTTTCAGATTATCGCATAGTTTGTAAAAGTAGCGGTCATCGAGCTTAGAATTTGTAAATAGTGGGTCAAGAATGGCATTTGCTGCATATTATGTCAGAAGTGTGTCCTATATTTGCAGGTTTGAGTCCTCAGTCTGCATTAGATGAATAAAAAAAACTAGTTGGGACATCGCCAGCGCATCCTGCGCTCTTGGACCTGATTGTTCCCACCCTCTACAACACAACATCGATCAATCGAAGGCCTTTGTTCAAATAAAGTTGAATAAATGCATCATTGCAGATATGAGCAAATACAAACGCCAACACGTACAATGGTACTAAATAAGGTGTTTTGTGCAAATGTTGCTTCGCTTATCCACAACATACAATAATCAAACGATGAGCGCCTACTGGTCGTAGAGTAATGAGATCGTTTGTTTCAAAATACTTCCGCCAAGTTATTATTGGCGCTCATAACAGAAAATTGTTGTAACGATCCCGATCACCCTAAACTCTAGACATAAAAAAGGTGCCCTAATTTTTAATATGTTACAGTAAGACCGAATTTATTCAAGTTATTGATGCCTAAGTTTATTTCCTTGTCTTCATCCATATTCTGATTGAATCACGGGATCCTATATATGCATTGTGCTACCCAATGGAAGTTTGGTGTTATCCAATATATCCAACAGCTGGTAGAGAAAGAACAAGGACAAACAGGACAGACAGTAAGCCTTTTCTGGTATTCATGCCTGCAACAAGCAGGTATGGCATCACGGGAACTCTTGCATTGTTCCCTACCATGTGTATCATTCACACAATGGAAGTATATTGTCTGGTTCTGTCGCTTTGAATGATTTACACACACATCATAACATCAATAAAGACCAAGAGGCGGAAAACGTCAATGAAATCCGACGCAAGAAACAAACCCGGTAACTCACGTCGGAAAAAAACTTGGCTCTTGGACGCAGCACATTTATAATTGTTGTGCAACTTGGAACTGTTGGGGAGACTATATCGATGATAGGTGAGAATGATTGCATTGATTAGGCGTAGGTCTTGAGGGTCATGATCCCTTCGGCTCATGTTCATTTCTCATCACACATTTGGAAGCTAAGTTATAATGGTCGGAAGGCCAAAACAATGCCAATTACTACTGGTCGCGACCTAAGGCAGGATACAAGAGATGAAGCATATATCTACGTGTCATCCAGAATAGAATGCTGTTGATAATAGTTTGCCATAGAAGCAAATTATGTTATGGATATGTATCTGTTTGAAGCAAAATTATAATTCTCTTGTAGTATTATGCACTGTCAATATGCAACCGTTAGATTCATTGAACCGATATCAACCGAATGGTCGAAAGATTTATTCGATCCCTGGCCTCATACATAAACCCAACAGTTTTCTTACTTGACAGTCTAACGGTTAAATTGAATGGAATTGATGTCCTCATATTTTAACAAGCTGTGTCCATTGAAAGCCAACGACAAATCTTTACGACCCATCTTGGTTGTCTGTCACCGCAACAGTGCGTTAAGTCTTGTGTTCACTTCAGAAGTAATTGTTCGGGGGCGATCAGTTGATTCGCAGAGAAAAATGCAAAAAGTTAAATATCTACGGTTCATTGATTTATTATTAAGAAGTAAGCGATGGTCAACAAGCCTCTAAGAAAACACTCAGCCAATAACACGTCGATGGAAAAGATCTTGATCTTAGTGACATCATGTGAACTCGCTGAAGGCAACAGAAGCTCAATGCAACGACTCATAGAAGTGCGACGTTGTTTATTTGTTAATGCTACAGGCCACATGACGGGTTAATTGCGATATAAAATTCAATGCCTTGAAAATGGCGGCTCTGTGAAGTCAGTCTGATAACACTTTCACACATTGTCTTTATAAAATCAACGCCACAGAGGACGGCCGGTTTATGACTCGAGTGCATGTGTTGTCAACCGGACCTACCAATCCACAATGAAATAATGATTAAAGGTTGAAGTGGACTTATTGTAATTGTGTCACCGATAGACAATGGCGAAATAAAAATAGTCTTCTGTGTGCAATGCGGTGGGATGGAGGGGTGTGGAAGAGGTCTACTTTTTATGATGCACTGCTCATGAACCAGATGGCTATGACACCAATTATTAATGGCCGAAAATTTATTGCAAGTGCATTGCACAGGTTATCTGGGTAAATATCCACACCCGTGTTGTTTTTATATCGACTTGAGCAGATACCTGTTCAACATTTAGGTACACTATGGGTGAGCTCTGGAATTTGGTACAATGTCACTGTCATTTGACGCGCTATTTAATTCGTCACACCTACGCTCTTATGCATGGAATTGTGCATCAAACTTATTGCACATTTGCCATCGCAATGTGTTTGTTTTACTGAGGTAAACCAGTTTATCGATCCTGTCGTCCTTCACCTCGAAAAGTCACTCTGCCGTTTGTAAATAAATAAATATGCAATCAACACATCTGGAAAAGCACCAGTATCAATCTAAGATATGAGTGTTCATTCTGTGTACCAAGATTAATCAATCAGTGATATTTCAAATTACTTGAACAAATGATGAAGCAGATTGAATACATCCCTACTTGCTCCTACTATGCAGTAGTATATTTTGCCATTGATTATTTTGCAACTAATCACAAAGTTTTCACCCTTTCAAGCTGCCAATTCAAAGCTATCCAGCGGCATTATAAATTGCAGAAGGAGAAGAGAAGAATGGTATATTCATATGACCCATATGTACGGCCACTTTACAATCCTGTAACAATTTTGTTTTCATATATGTATACCATGATGGTCTTATTAGTGACATTTCACTAGGAAATAAATGATGCCATATCTTAGCGTCGTAACCGGACACAACATAGACCAATATACCCGTTTAACTGGTTACATCAGATAATGTTATACAATTTATCTTTTCATATTGTATATGCGGTCGGTTGTACCTAATTTAAAAACTGGATGCCTCCGCTATGACTGTCATCAAGGAAAATATGTAGAATATATTAGCATATGACTTTGCGTTATCATATTCATTGTGCGATCCAAGATATGAAAATGATGGATGGGTGTCAAACAAAATACAATTCAGTCACGGGATCAGGGTGATGATGTAAAGAAATCTGAACAAATATGGAACACAAAATACACAAGGACGTCTACAACACACTAATTAGATAGATAGCTGCTTAGAAGTGTGACGTATCACCAATCACAAAATAGTACCGGGTCGCAAAGATAGTAGTCTTAATTGAATGAAGTATCTTTTAAAAAAAAGTTTCAAGCAGGAGCAATTTTGAACGTTACCATCTGATTGGTTTATTGCTATGTTGCATCCTCGGGTGAATCTAAAACTCATTACTCTCGGCAACATTATTACATTTGCTGAAAATGCTCTGTAATTATTCACACGGAGTAAACAGGAGACGGTAATATCCGATAGATGTAAACCTAGTTATCAAAAGATATAACTCTTTTGTGTGATCCTGGTAACTGTAGCAACTTTGATACATGATAATAACTGCATTAATGAGGCACAGGTCTTGTGGTCAATGACCTCATTGGCTCATATTCATTGTTCATCTCAAATTAGACAGCTGAGGTGATGTCGGTGGCAGGCAGACACAATTCATATCAGCTACAGGTCCCGACCTTAAGCAGGCTACAATAAATGAGGACATAAATCCATATGGTGTCAACCAGTTTGCATTCAACATTAAGTTAATCATAACAGCATGCTGTGTCGATTTTTATGCTAAATACAGTTGCTATCGCTGCCGGCTACTTTCATCAACGGATGAGTTCTAAGTGCGCACTTTACTATTATTAGCTGACGAGACATTGAGGTGGTGGCACAGTCAGTAAAATGCGAATTTAAGACATTTTAAACCTGACATGCACAGGTGCCGTTGGATAATTCCGTTTGGGGGCTCCTTATCAAGTGTCGATCCCCGTGTATTTATTCCCCGCAAAATTATGCTTGCTTCTCACAAACCAGGTTGTAACGACATGGTAAAATATTGAATCTATGACAAAGATATGCAATATAAACTATGGCGAACGGTCAAGCTGATATACTTTCAATCACGGGTTTTTTGGTTGCATTTAGCCTCGTTATCGTCCATGTTTCTTAAGGCGGACGTGTTGTTTGGTAATTTGCATTTACAGTAATGTTGATGTAAATATCGATTAATTGTCATAGATTAATTATTCATATGCTGCAGTTATACCGTCTAGGTCTCAATGATAGAGTTTATCCGAGGAATGAATGTTTACGCTAAGGGCATATTTATTTATTTTTCCCACAGGTAATGTGGGATGTAAGAATTACGTGACAACGGTTTGATTGATTGCCTTATTAAACGTGAAGTAGATCATGACACAAACAATTCACGCAATGCTAGGTTGCAACAATAGTAGTTAGGCAATTATCCCCACCCGCGTTGAGTTGCTTTTATACAGTGACAATTCACTGTGTACCAAATTCATCACCAGTGTACCGGTTAGTTTTAACGTCTGAATTGCCTTCATTACGCTAGGTTGTGACCAACCTAACTATTTATGGTCTGCACATAGCATAGCGTGACACCACGAGTTATTGGTATGATGCTCTACTTCACATAACACAACGCAAGGAACCAAACGGTTACCAAGATTTCATAGCTGCTTGTTTCATCAACTATGCTGCATAAACAATTTTCCAGCTTCATCAAACAATACTCCATCCCATCCCGCACTACATCCATAATTGCTTTTTGAAGTTAGTAAGTATCTGCAGCGTCTTAGCCACATTTAAACTATTGAATATCAGGGCACAATTGTTACGTCAACAGTCTAATCTTGATGCAATGATTAACGCGCCTATATAGCAGCATCCATAATATTTTACTGGTTCGTGCATTGTACCTATCTCGTCATATATAACCTTCATTCACTGGCGTAACAAGAAATTTGCAACGCATGTAATTCCTTCAACAAGTGCAAATGATGCAACGATGGCAGTCTTTTTTAATAGCCAAGAGGCAAGAGACCTTACAAGGAGTGTAGCAGATGTCAGTGACAGAATGACATGTTCGCGCACCTGGATAAATGACTTCTTATCTATATATTGTTTTAAAAAGAATATTGGACCATTTAGAACTGATATATCCCTTTAGCAGATGCACAAGTTTGGTTTCTGCATGGTGCTTTACGAGGAGCAAGATGATAGTTTATATTATATGCTGAATATATGATGGAGGTATGCAATTAACCATCTAAATGTCATTATGCCACACAATGTATGACATTTGATGGATGTATACCTGTGGCCAAAGATGAAATATATTTTCCAACGATTCTATTGATACCATTGTTATATCCCAGATGCTGTTATATCTTTGTTTGTTGGCTTCAGCTGTCATTGGGTAATCTAATGTGCCAGTGTTTGGAAGTGCATAGTCTACGATTGGAATTGTACGCTTTGCCTTTGTTTCATCCTAATAATACACATGAATAACATGCTATACTTCTATGGCGCATTGTCATTAGTAGCAAACCTTGCAGGATAACATGCAATAATATTGTTCCATTCCTTGTATCCTGCCTTAGGGTGAGCTCTGAGGTTTATTGACATGTCGCCCACTGTTACTTTGCTTCCAAATTCGAGATGCGGAATAGACATGAACCAATTGGATCATCGCCCTCAAGGTGTGTGTTTAGTTAGTGCAATTACTATCATTTATTGTCAATCAGTTTGTTTTTACATTAACACTGCAGCTGTGTCCCAGAATATTAAAAGTATCATTACGAATATCCTTTGTACATGAAGCTATGCACTAAGTCAAGAATCGTGCCTGTAGGCTTGGTTCCTCTGTCGGATAGCACCGGAGTTGTTCGTCTCTTGTTTGATAACGGTGTTAAGTTGTGTGTGTCCTAAAGCTGAACACGAATAGGGACAGCAGTTTCCATATTGTTATGAATCATTTGTACAAGTAATTCAAGCTATATGGGATAAACCCTGGACAAGATAAGTTAACCAGTACATCGCACTTTGTTAATTATGTTGAGTCTTTTGAATTAGTTGGATCTCACTAAGGCGCAGCTCCATAGAGCTAGGCGAATGAACATTTTTACAATGCAAGCTCTGCAACCCTTATATTATGATGTAAGCAACAGAAATGGGTGATATACTCATCCTCAGAAGCAACATGGTAATCAACCTAAAGTTAGTGTTCTGCACTGTTTCTGACCATATGCAATGTTTATACAAGCAATAACCTTGTCACACACCCCTCCCCCAACCACATTTTTCTGTCACTCATCTTAGCAACCCGAAACTCGTCGGTTTCATGTGATCAACTGTGATCAGTGATATATCAAACATCCAAGCAGAGATCGCCAAACTAGGATTGGCTTTCAGATTAACGAAGTTTCCTTCATATAATGTCCCTAATAAGACTGTTCAATGATGTAGCTGCAGCTGTCCCACCGGACATGAGAGTCTCTAATGCAAATAGATTTAGCCATGTTCTGCCCGACACTGAACCAGAAAACAGATATCGATATTGTGCAAGAGGTACATGGCAAGAAACTCGCGGGATAGAGCTCCCATAATGCCACACCTGCATAATGCAGACCTGAATATCGGAGGAGTCTTGCCGTCTGTCTCTTTGTTTGTCTCCGTCATTTCTGGAAATCACTACAACGGACACAACATCTGCGTCATTTATTTGAAATGCCAATATTGCATGTCTGACATTAGTCTAGGTCACCATTCCCTTCAGCCCCAGCACCCCGACTGGCACAACTTTCTCTGCCATTTTATTGATAGGATCTTAACCGTAATTTTATTCAAATGTTTAGCGAATATTCCGATGTCAGCTGTCCATGATTTTATATATGTATATCTTGTACAGAACCATGAAATCATCTCTTCTTATGTCTTATAACAACTCGATCTCTGTGGTTCTCAATCGTGCTTCCCTGTGGTCAATCGATGATATGGTACTGTGCGTTGCCCCTAAAGTGTGTTGCTTTCTAAGTTACGCTGCTTTGTTTTGGCGATTTATGTTGATACATGGTGTAAGCGTTACATATTAACGCTACGGAAATTATTTCGGTATTTCTGGCGATAAAATGCACTTTCTACTTACAATCATGCCTAAATAGCAGTTAATGTCTTCCATATTGCATCAGCAATTACAAATGAGTATACCGTTATTTCCCCTTTCTTTTGCGGTAGTCAGTTTTAACAAAGAGTCCTGCAAACTGTGACCACTTTCTTTCCATTGTTGATGTGCTCGTTAGTCACTGGTGGTACATAAAGTTAACTACATGAATCCAGAGTACATGCCATTATCTCAACGTTGATGATTGTTAATTATCAAACAATATTAATCGAAGCGGGTAATGCAGTAGTGGGTTTTTCATCGCATTATAAGATTATGGTATTAATTAATCACCAACATTCATTTACAGTATTAGCAAATATAGTGCCAACCGAATTGCGTGCAGTCAATTGATAAAGTGGTACCCGGATAAAAAAATTTGCATGTGGTTCCATCATGACATAAAAGTAACGTTTCAGAAGATCGCCAAAACATGTCGTCCCTGAAACAAAGCATGTCTGCATAAAGATTCATTTGCAAATAAATGAATAATTAATGCTTAAGACAATTTTGCATGCCAAACCCCATTACCGATAATACACTGCGTGGAGGCTGTTAATGGGTTCGGCAATGACATTAGATCACCTGCTTGAAAGCTTGTTTTAACTGAATAAAACATGGTCTTTGGAACAATATGTAATCATGCAATCCTGGATAGTTGGGTACAGAAACGGTTTTTAGGTGTAGAATTGTGCAAATCCTGAATTATGCAGCTGACGATCATCACTACCTGCCTGTACCAATTTCTGACAGAACTTTTGTTAATCGGTGACGCATGACATGACAAACATATGCTAGGTAAATATACATCAATATTACCGCAATATTTGTTTTGCATAGAAACCGTACAATTGATGACCATTTAGCGTTATGTGGGTGATGCATTTTCCAGTTTTGTGGGTGATGCATTTTCCAGTTTTGTGGGTGATGCATTTTCTAGTTTTGTGGGTGATGCATTTTCCAGTTTTGTAGGTGATCAATTAATTCTAGTTTTGCGAGTGATATAAAAGTACGGACATATTGAGTGTTGTCGATACTTAACAAGTATTGTTTTTTAAGTGATATGTTATAAAATATCCACAAATTGTTTGGTTTAATCCATGAAATAAACGATCCACGAGAAGCGTCATCATGTGTCATTTAGTTGTTTCTTGAAGATCGCATCAAGAAATTCCAAGCTGTATATTTCTCAGCGAATATATCGTCATTGTAAGCCGTTTGAGTAAGCGTTTGAGGTTATCATTCATTGGCCATGCACTCAGTGACGTCATGTGACTCCATTTATTTAATGACTGGCTTAGCCATACTAGTGTAGCATATTGATCCTAAAGCATTTGCATATTTAGAGCAACATATACCGAATCCGGTTTACAGGAAAAATATGGTGTGGGCGGATATGGTGAGGTCACCAGTAGGCCAAGACTTCACAATACAAGAATTTTTTTTTCAATATTTCATAGCTTCCAGGTTGATGAACAATGCGTCACATAGATGTTATCGTTGATAGATATTACCAAATACTAAGTGAGTCCACTTTTAGGAACATGGACGATAATGAACGTCAATTGCAATCCAAAATACACCGTGATTAAGAGTATGTTAGCTACATATCTCGTTGCGATCTAAAGGGATTGCTGTTATAAATGTCTGGCGGCAAAAAATCGAGGCAAATTACCCTGACACACCATAACATTGTTTTTGTAGCCTATAATATAACCATAATAGACCATAATATAACCATAACATTAATAAGTGTCCTTTGTCCATGAAGGAATAACCTTAGGTAAGAGTGGAATCAGTAAGCCTACATTCCATTCTGTTAGTCGACATGAATCTGTTGGGTATTTGTACTCACTGGATCTCTCTTAGGGGCTGCTACACTGTGCAATCTTAACATCATAATATTTACAAGAAATGGTTAATCTATTTATACTCAGAAGCAACACGTACCTTACCGATGTAAGCGCTTAGCAATGTTTTTGAAGATTCACTATGCCACCACACACCACCACATTTTCGTGACACTTACCTTAGGAACCCGAAACTCGATTGTGCCATGTTATCAATTGTGATCAATAATATTTCGCGCGATCATTTTTTGAGATCTATCAATATTAGTTTATATGCTCGCCAAACTGTGTATTTTTTGCACAATATTTGGATTTTAGAAGTTTCCTTCACACCATGCCTCCAATCTGACTGCTCTTTGGTGTAGCAGTAGCTGACCAACTTTGTCACCGTCTGGACGGCGTAAGCGAAACTTATACACATATAATATGCATTCCTACATAAAAGCAAAATGTTATTTTTGTCATATGCACTGAGCTAGACAACATATACGTATTGTGTGCGCAAGGTAAGGAACAATGCTGGATGAAGCTCCCATAATGGAGCACCAGCATAATGCAGACCTGGATATCGAAGGAGTCTTGCCGTCTGTCTCTTTGTTTGTCACCTTCTGTTCTCCAAAACTTACTCATGCTGCTACCGTATGCTAGTGTTATGATATAAGTCAATAACCTGGCTCGCGATTTTTCCTATTTCATAATTGTTTCCAAACCATCATTTGGTTAATATTTTTCACGAATATTCCTTACCAGATATCAAATGTCAATGATTACATGTATGTTTGAAAAATCTGACAAAGTACAATGAATGCATCCGTATCTATATTTAGTCATTCGCAGTCTTGTTTCCTTGTATTCAATCGATGATATGGTACCATACATTGTCCGTAAAGTGTGTGGCTTTCTATGTCATGTCACTATTTCCTGGCGATAAGATGCACTTTTTACGCACAATCATGCTGAAATAGCGCCAAAGCCTTACATGTTGCATCTGCAAATAAACACTTCAATTCTTTGGCACATGAACAGCCAGGTATACATTGATGAATAGGTGCCATGAAATGCTTACCATATCGCATAACTAGTATCTGTACGGCAGTCTTCGTCCTACAGTGGGGTAAATATGATGCAGATTGCATGATGAATATTTTATCTGCTTGTTACGTATGTAATTATTCTCTATTAAGAGATTCACATTTATTGTAGGACCCGTGTCATTACAAAATGAACGATTGAATAGAGCTGATGTGAAATGACGTCATAGAAAGACCAAACACTCATGCATGGATGATAGACTGATGTACACTTTCTGTGCTATGGTGAAGTGGGGCTTCTTAAGGATACATACAAAAGCGTCAGAGCGAATAGCCTAACTTACTAATTGTAATTTAGTAGATAACTTGAACCAAAAGTTCAACCAAGTCAGTAACAAATATATTTCTGTGGCACATTAGTGACCTCACAGTTTGAAATGAACCTTGATGACAAAAAGGTACAGCATGCTTGCTGGGTATCGCTTGCAGTTTTAACAGCGAATCCTGTAACCAGTGGCCATTATCACATCTACTACGTATCCATTGTTAATTTGCTCGCAAGTGTTAGTCTCAAGTAGTGCATGGTATATAAAGGTCATAACAGATTAAAGGTCTAAAAAAAGATAGGTGTTAATTATCAAACCATAGGTATCGAAGCATTCTATTTAGAGCCAAGTGGGTAATGACAATACAGGGTGATGCCTGGCAATGTAGGATTATGGTAACTAATGATAACCTGAATGCATTTACATTGTTAGCATATATTGAGTGACCCGAAACGCATGCCATCAATTAATAAAGTGGTAAGTAGATAAAGCATCACAAAGATGATATTTCAGGCTCAGGAAGATCATAGAACTTGTCGTCTCTGCAATAAAGCGGATTTCGACCGTGTCCGTGTAAAGACTCGTTTGCCAGTAAATGGATAATTTATTGCTTAAGACCATTTTGCATGCCAAAAGCCATTACCAATAATACATTGCGTAGAAGCTGTTTGTGCGGTTTGAAATAGCAATAGATTAACTGCCTGAAAGCTTGTTCAAACTGCATAAAACGTTGTCCATTTAGATCTGGTAAAGAAACGGGCATACCCTTGTAGAATGGGGCAAAGGCTGAATTATGCAGCGGACAATCATCATAACCTGCACCACACACATCTTTTCCTTCAAACTTAGCATTATTTATAGCATCCCACCTAAATTTGCCGTTACGTTTCGGAAGAAGCTGACCTGCAATATGAATAATGTAATGCGAAATAAAAGGGGAAATGTCGAATATCCATTCGTACAAACATTTTACCTGGTTATTATGACTGAACATTTGTTGACAATGATGGCCATTTTGTGGGTGTTATTTAACGTATGTATGTGTAGATCGATTGGCTATATCGAAATAAGGTATCCACGGATAACGTCAATGGTAGACAGGTGGCGTGCCAGTTAAGTATAACATTTAAGGCTTTTTTATAGGGCTGAAGAACTTCCATGTTATGTATTTCTCAGCTGATATATTGTGGTATGTCATTGTAAACCACAGACTATGTCTTGACTACAGCGAATTCGTTTTTTGCATCAGGCAAAGCGCCAGTTCCGTCCCTATCGGCAATGATGAATGCGGGGTTGAGTGGGGATTATGAAGTGCGATGTGAACTGGAATAGATGCGGATAATTAATGACAATAGCTTCCATGAGATGTCTTTAGGTTTCAAGCTGTTTCTTTAGAATTTGCCATGTATTTTATTGCTTGTACATACTTTGAATGGCGAAACAAATATCTAAAAGTCAGGTGGTAATAAATTTATCCCATGATAACGGTTTTGCAATAAGTAAGAAGCCTTAATTGTCTTTTCCGTTTATTGCTTGTACTTTATATGGGTATGAAGCAGAACATTAGAAAAAATTCTCCTCGTCGGATTGGTCTAGGCAAAAACCTAGGAGACTGACTTTTGGGATGACATATTGTATAGTTAGATAAGCCGCAAGGGTTTTTTGATGAAATATTATGATTGTGGTTGCTATGACTAAAAAAAAAACCAGCATTGGATTGTCGTTGACAGACGTGAATAAATCGTGAAAGTTGGAACAATGTATTTGCAAACCGCACTTGACTTCTACGCTATGATATCAGAAGAGCAGTCACTTGGCACAAAAACTAAAACGATCATGGATAGGTGAAATAAATTGTTGTTGCCATGAATGCTTCATATTGTTACCCCGCATTGGATGGGAATCGGTTTAGCTTTCAACTGCATAAGCCGCAAATTCTGGAAGTGCTCATTTGGCATCAATATGCATAACCGGAATAATCGATTAAATGCATCGTTCACGTTGACTTGAAAATGTCATTATTTTTGTTAAAATGCACCTCTAAATTGTGTGTACACAAATGGTGCTGCCATGTTTGAGTGAAGCTATTATTACATCTGCCAAAAAAGCCCAACGCAAATCCACGCTTATTTTCGATAAGGTGTTAAGCCTGGTTGAAGCTATGTCTACAAAACGACGATGTCAAGGATCTGGTATGTCAATCGCTGTGAAGGTGTTCATTTGCAAAGCGTGCAAATCAGCTGGATGCTACCGGGGTATAACACATCTTCGCACGACGGGCTTACTTGTGTAACATATTGAATCTGAACGCTAACGCGAAAGAAATCATACCATATAAATGCAAATACCAAATATCATGCCATTGTATAATTTCTGACTGTGCACAGATGAATTAGGTATGCTCTATTTGATTTATCGCAGCGGAGCCTTAGGGCACCATGATTGTGTTATAAAACTTACTGGTTCTGCCTAGTGCTACTTTAGCGATTGTAGCTCATCCATTAAGGACAGACAAATAAGTGCGCACTAAAAGCGATAATTGACTTAGTAAAAAATTTACGCCGCGTGTTTTGGCTCATTGAGCTGTTTTATACACAAAACAAGCGGGTGTGGATATTAACCCACACAACTTATTCAACGTACAGCATTATAGCATAAAGTTGCGACATACATATTTGGGGTCATGTTCTACTGCAGATTTCATTGCTGCCCATTTCATGAACAATGCATCACAAAGAACCCTTAATGGCGCACAGAAGTCAACAATATTTACGACACTCCTATATTGTCTGGTGGCCTCAGTTGATTGGTGACAGAATGTCATGCATCAATTCGTCTCGCTTCAACATTTGATATTTAATTCATTGTGGATCGGCAACGCGGTTTCTTTAGAAGAGTCCCAGCGGAAAGTGCTTGCACGACATGCAGGCGGAGGTATTGATTGTGCGCTAAACGACCCCTTTTGATTCTCAGGTACGTCCTTGACCTCACACCTAGGCATCTAAATGATCGCTTCTACTCTTACTGTCTTTTCATATCAAGTCGATGATATCAAGCGATATTCACATAAACAATATAAAAGACAGATATCATATAACAAAACAAGAAAGAACATATAAAGCCTACAACAACAGATTATGATTGAGGGATTTTTACACATTAAGTTATACTCAATATGAATGAAGTGGCCTGCAACCAATGAACGGATTGTGGCACCTGAGGGAAACTACCTTCATACAACCTTACTTCCCCCACAACCTACACAATACCCGTTGTAGCTTTTGAAATAAAGTTAACCTTGGCAACATATAAACTATTCGACATAATGGAGCAATAGATATGTCATCAGTCGGGTTTGGCGCAAATGAATATCACACTTTTCGTCAACCGTCAATTTATGTGTAGCAATACTTAGTGATCAAGGCAAGATTTGCCTACACATAAAATGTCATGTCGCTTCATTGACATTTAATTTACCCTTGGTTTATGCACTGGCTCGCTTTATATGAAATGGGAGACTTAAGATATCAAAGAGTGTGGTAGTCGATTAGTGCAGAAAAAGTAGGCACGGCACGCCTTGAATTATCAGTTAGTCTTACTAAGTGAATCCAAACGCGATAAACAATACAACGATCATTGTGATATATAACAATCACTTCTTAGGAGAGAGTTGGGTGATCAAAAATAGAAAGGTTGCACAACAGGTGTACGTGTTTGTCTTCTACATAGAGCTCTACGAGAAGCACGTTATTGTCATTCGATAGCTGTGCTTGGTGCTTAAATCAACGTTTCAAACATTCTGATTGGATCGTTGTTATGTCTCAGATGCTTTGTCCCAAAGTACCCGTATCGTCTTGACACTGCATTGATTCTCTTCATGTGCAGCACAATACCTGCTAGTGCGAGTAAAATGTCTTCATTATAGCAAGACAAAATATAGCCAGTTAAACACAAGGGCACAAAGTCTAGCACACTCTCATACTAAAAGGATCCAGGTGCTAATAGAAAAGGCAGACATTAATTCGTTGTGGAAAAAGCCATGATTGACCGAGGCACAACATAAGCGTCGAGTAGATAGCCACAAATAAAATGCCACCTCAGTGTGTATAATAGACCTTTTGGCATCGCAGTGTACGTAGACGTCAGTTTTTGGTATTCAATAAATGCAGCGTAATTGGATAAAGACTCGTTTGCCAATAAATTGGTAGTTTATTGCTGAATACTAGTTTGCATGTCTGTAGCCATAATCGATAGCACACTACGTGAGGATATCACCATATCTTCCAAAAGATTGCGATTATCTTCTTGAAAGCTTGATGCTTTCATTGCCTAACATGATGATTGATAGTTATAATTAAATGCACAGCTACCTCACATGCATCAGGTAATAATTGCAGTTATATAGATGATAAAATATTAGATGAGTAAATGCACAGTGCAAACTGCGTAAAACATTGCTACAGGTGCAATCAATAGTCTAGAGTTTTTGCTCAATTCTTGTGTAAACATAAGTATTACAGGCCACATTTGAGTGATTTCCCCGTATAATCCGCTATATCCAAGTTCTTACTTCTTGCACTCTGCAAACACTCTGCTAAGGACCTTTGCAGAGTGTTTAACCTTCTGTAACCTCCGACAGTAAATGTGCATGTGCATCAGTGGACTTTGCAGTGATCTCATTCCCAGAATTGCCTCATAAGCAGAGCTGTTTAAAAGGCATTCTTATTTAATCAAATCCATAACATTTACGATATATAGAAATCCATAATCTCCAATAACTACTCTGGATCCTCGCCGTTAGGAATTCACACGGGAGAATTTCCATGTTTTGGAATTATCCGGGTTCGGAGGATTGACATGAATATAATTGCTTTGAGACTCCATCTGTTTCCCACCCTGAATCGAAATATCAGATAACGTTGTTGATATCTTCTCGTACTGTGGTACTCTTTACCAAAACATCTTACTAGCCTTGTTAAGCCAAGTGTTTCAGAATAACGCCCCTTGTAGTACAATGCGCCATTGTCGTTTTGATCTGCCCATAGCCAAAACAACATTTAAATAGTGGAATACGATAGCAAATGAAATAATTGGTGCGGCGTAATGATCATGCCTAAAATACGTGTCGAGTGACAAAAACAGAACTGTGACGAAAATACACCACAGTGCCTGACCACACGGTAAAAACACGATAGCCATTGAACAAAGAAATCAAAGCCATTCGCTTTGATAATTATGTTACTATCCTATCCTTTTGTAAAGAACGTTTGTAAGAAGATAATCATATGCATAAATTATATACATGGTGTTATATACACGCAATGTGTGATTAGGTTACATGGGCTTGCTCGTAATGCTGCATAATACCGGGTTCTTCACAGTATTTAAAGGCTGCAAAAAACCACTTCGTCCAACATGTGTACTGATATAAGGCATGACATCGTCTGATATGATTTGGAAGGATGATAATGACTATTTTTATGTCCGATTTATGACACTTAGGTAAAGAAACACATATTTCAAAGTGAGACGTCATTTCAAGCGACTTAAGATGAATGCTATTTGATGAGGCAACTTGTGTTTTGTAATCCAATGACGACCTGTCCCTTTTTTTCTGGAAGCCATGGCAACACATTATACAAATTTGCTAACTGCTGTCAGAGGATTGCAAAGTGGTCACGCACAAGGGCAACATTAATGTATTTACTTTGATTTCTCACTTTGCACTATGGTATAATGAAGGATTTATAATATTGAAAACACACTGTAGGCACCTTACACCGATGTCGGGGGAATGAACATGTTGCACGAATAGCTTTTCCAAGTTGGATGATAGTCACTTGTAAAATATTCTTTAATTGATGTAAGTAACTGGTGTGGACAATTAGGACCAACAGGGATGGGTTAATTGGTTATATCGTAACCATACCGATCCACCTACGAACCGTACTTATGCGACCAGAAATACTTGTCTATCTACCTTCAATTGAATTTTAGAGTAAAGAGTATGATTTTGTAATTTTTTACCTACTTTATCAGAAAATAAAGAATTCAGAAGGCCGATATATTTTCGCTGACTGAGACAAGAGCTACCTACGCCCATAGGTGAGATGTGATACAAAGCAGGTATGACTAGGTGGAACGATTCAAAGTTTACATTCTGCTGTCGGCTATGCTCTCTACCTACCTTAAACACGTTCGTATACCATTTGTTGATAGATGACACTACATAATGACATGCATATTATCTCGAGCATTAATTCTTGCAAAATGATTATTTGGTTATTCAGTTTATGAAGAATCTATCGCTGAGGTATGGATACAGGAATGAGTAAACAACTGGAAAAATATCGAATATGTATCTAGCATCATTCATCATTGCTCGAGTAAGCTCATTGACAAATATCTATATTGAAGTCAACAGCTACAAAATCATACTTTCCACCATAACGTATTTGTGAATATATATTCTTATATATCGAGATTCACACATATCTAATACGTTATACAAATGTTGTTTTCATTGTTTTGTTATTGTGATAGCTGGGGTAGTTAGATGTTTTCAGAAAGGCTTTTATTTTTATACGATCTTCTATGTTGTGCATTTCCTAGCTGATGTATTGCTGTATAACACTGTATACCATGCTGGTAAACACATTGGGTAAGCAATGATATCTTTTGACCCTGACCTGATATCCATGAATTTTTTTGTGCAACCACAACTTCATTCACCTTTGACGCATGTGATGAATGCTGGTTTGAGTGGGGATCATGTAGCAGCATAGGAACTTGAATAGATGCGGATAAATGATGTCATCAGGGTTTTAGTAGCCTGTTTGGAATTTGTCATGTGTTTATTGACTGTTCTGAATGTATGTGAATGGAGACACCCATATATAAAAGGAAGAAGGTAATGCATTGATACCGTAAGGTTTTGCAATAAGTAATGCGGTTAGTCCGTCATTCAGTTTATTGCTTCCACTAAATTTGGATATAGGGCAGAATATTGCAATAAACTGATATATTACTATCGTTGTTTTGGCCTTCCCCTGTCCAGATATTTGAAATAAGGAAAAGATGTTTCGGGTGTGATATCAAAGCGTCAGGGACGTCATAAAAGTTTGAAACGTATCGCGACGGAAGTATGCAACACACATAATTCATAAAAAAAAGGAAAGAGCGATTTCTGTTAAAATAATGTTTAAAATAATGTTAACATGCCAGACAAAAAATGTGGTAGGCGGTTAGTCGGAGAGTAATGTATCTTGCACAGCTGTGCTAAAAGGAAACGATTACTTGATGCTGAACGTCTTTATAAGGAATCACAGAACGAGAATGTGCTGAACCTGTGTTTGATATGAAACTCACAGATGACATAATGATAAAGGAAACTCACAGATGGACGAGAATGTGCTGAACGTGATCATTTTGATATAGAAATCACAGATGGACGAGAATGTGCTGAACGTTGTGGCTGTGTTTGATATAGAAAACTCACAGATGGATGAGAATGTGGGATGAAAGTTGTGGCTAATATAGGAAACTCACAGATGGACAGACTAACGTTGTGGCGTGTTTGATAAAAGCAAGATGGACGAGAATGTGCTGAACGTTGTGGCTGTGTTTGATATAGGAAACTCACAGATGGACGAGAATGTGCTGAACGTTGTGGCTGTGTTTGATATAGGAAACTCACAGATGGACAAAATTAAGGTAACCAATTATACAAGGCGGTTTGATATTCACATAACAAAACTCTCAATTTGAAATAACCACGGCAGCAAAAAGGTATGGCGTTCTTATCGGTAATTGCTTCAGGCATGGAATCCTGCAACTTGTGGCTGATTATGAATGACGTTTCGAATGTAGTGCAAGGAATTTCAATGTCATTTTCTTGGTATTCAATGAATCGCATTAGTGTTTGATACATCATCACTTTGTAAGTGATTAATAACCATTATGCATTTACTGTGTCAACAAATGTAGTTTGACCCGATTCACATGTCATCAATTAAAGAGGAACACTAATAGCATGTGTTTCCGTTACACATAAGTGATATTTTATGCTCAGGAAGACGACAGAACCTTATGTCTCTGCAACAAATTGGATTTTAGCCGGTATTCCTGTAAATACTCCCTTGCCAATTAACTGCTGAATACAATTTTGCATGCCTGTAGTCATTATCGATAGCACCGTGCGTGGCGGTCATCACTGTGTCTCGCCAAAACAATAGATAACCTTCTAAACAAAGCTTGTTCATTGCACGGCGTCACATGATAAATGGAACATATGATGAAATACACAACTACTTCGCACTGCATCACGTGATAATTCCTATAATAAAGATAAACGTAGTTGATTTAGCCATTTTGTGTATTATTGATGGTCCAGTTTGGTCGTTCTACGGGGTAATGCACATAGAAGTGACCTTGGCCTCCCTGGTATGACCTTTCCTCTATCTAGAGTTAGGGTTGGACTCAGGGTCATGGTCTGTTATCACTCTTGTCCTCAATAAAAGAAGTAAGTTTGGTATATGACATTAAAGCAGTATAGCTATATGGTTGGTTGGCATAGCAAATATTCGCCAACAAAAGCAATAAGCTGTAATAGTTATATGATTTTTGCGTTATTGTCGAAAGTCTTTGAGTAGGTTCTTTGTAACACATGAAATAGACAGACACGTATTGCAACTTTTGAGTTAAAAGCCCAAACGCCCACGGTTTACTGATCATAATATCACCTGAATTCAGTAATTGAATGTACAGCATACACATGGTAATGTCTTAATGTCTTGAGGCTTGCGTAAAGTCAGGGCCACTGGCTTATTAGTGGTGTTTTCGCCGGAAGCCATCGCACCAATTAGAGATGATAAGTGAACATGATCCAATGGGGTCATGACCCTCAAGGTTTGTGTCGGATTAGTGCGGTTATTCTTATCTATCAAAGTGGGTTTCGCCTTAAACGTTATCCAGGCCCCAAAATATACATATATCCTCGACTGGATAGGTGTAACTTGGTTTGCGCTCTCCATCAATTATAAAGCTGCAACTGTATCGCCCATAGGGATACCTGTTCCTTTATTACAAAGTAACGTATACGCAGCTTATCTAGAAGGTATTTGCGATAAACAATATGCGACTTTTGTGGTATTTGCTAATGGGGTGTAAAAACTGATGCAATCCAATGTACTTTGCATGTGAATATTAGATAGGCGTTGTTACACACACACACACACACACACACACACACACACACACACACACACACACACACACACACACACACACACACACACACACACACACACACACACACACACACACACACACACACACACACACACACACACACACACACACACACATACAGATTAATATGAATAATTACAGAGTATGCCCAGCAATATATGTATTATTATTGAGACAAAAGTAATGGGTTTGCCTCAGTCCCATTGTCTTGATCTCAAAATGAAAATGATAGAACCAACTGGTATGGTAATGATATATAATATTTTCGCGGTTTCCAGTCACAGAACAGGTATCCAGATTAATTTGCATCAAATCATCACATCATCAAATTGGGTTTAATGTTAATAAACACCTGTTGTTGATGAATTAATGTGGAATGTGCACACAACACCTGTATCGATTCTATTTACCAATGCCCGCGCTATTTGCGGCTTGCGATTTCCACCTATACAGTACCAGCAGATATTAACTGCATGTTAATGGTTTAAGGAAAGTCCAAAGGATTACAACACCTTTGATTACCGTCCAAGCAGTATGCTTGCAGTTTCTCATCTTGCTTAGATATAATGAACGCTTTGTATCAAGCCATGTTTAGGTTTAATGAGCAATGCAATTGGGTATTGTCGTATGTCTCCGCGCTCGGTGCGTAAAACAGCCCTTAATGGGGTATACTCGCAGTAGGAAGTGCTTCCTTTCACTAGAAAAACCCAAAACGCAGGGTTAAAAGGGCAATTACCTCGGACAGACTACTGAACTGATCACGAAAAGAAAAGATCAGAAGAAAGATATAGAACTACTTGGCATTAACTAATGTTTAGAATGTCCTAGATATCTTAATCATGGAGTAGCTTTTTAGGAGGACCTGACTGGAAATAATTCCCGATGCAATAAGATTCCCCATAACTCCATGGCATTTTAGACGATATATGATTTTTGTTGGTAAGTCTACCAATAAGTGAAATTGTCTGGATTTGAAGAAAGCCATGGGTAAAATCGATAACTCAACATGAGCCGAAACACCAGATCGCATCACACGGGTAGTTTAATCCCATACTGGGTACAAATACATATATGAGTACATACAGGCACATAGGGAGTGATTTTAATCAATGTAAGCTTTTAATGTTTTTCTTACTAGCTGTGTTAGTGCACATCCTGAATGTTTAAAATACGACTGGCATGCTGGTATGGTGTGCAATAGCTCATCAGGTTCCGAGCTATCCCACATTTGGTGACTTAAAAAGACCAGCTTATATTTAAATAATCATCAACCATCCTTAGCATGTATTAATTGTCTTGAGCTGCATCTGCGAGGTTAAAGACTACTCAGTTATACATTAGATCGCCAATAAGTTTGTAAGGTTCGTTGAGGTGGAAAGCCTTTCTCAATAATGGGCGCCACGTTATAATCATGATACAATACCTGACGCAAACTTCTGCTGTGATTTCAGTTTTAACGAGCCACCTAAATGAAAACAATAGTTGCGAGTTCATTATGAAATAAGTTATTCAAGTCTGGAAAAAAATCGAGTCGATCATCTTAAGAGGACTGACTTTCTCGTACAGACTTATTGCTACATACGCCTCTAATCTTAAACACGTTTGTTGCTTAGTGTATCATTGTAATGTTTCTGTCGACATCAATATTTTCAACACTTCGTCTGTGTCAGCAGACCATGTGTGTGAACTTGACCAAGTAATTTAAGGAATAATGAGTTATTTGGAAAAATGTACCATGGAAAGCACTGGCAAACATTACCAACAGCTATATTTACATATATATATATGTATATATATATGTAGATACATATATATATATATATATATATATATATATATATATATATATATATATATATATATATATATATATATATACACATATATATATATATATATATATATATATATATATATATATATATATATATATATATATATATATATATATATATATATATATATCTATATATATATATATATATATATATATATATATATATATATGTCAAGGTATCACTTAAAATAACCAAGGTCATATCACATAAGCGATAGATGGCGAACATTCGGATAATTACACACAGACCTTGAGCTTATCAACCGCAAGCTCGTTGCTCAAAAAGATTTGGGAATCTCACTTGTTGTGTCTGTATTCCACCACTATGTAATTCAATTAGCAGTCCCGAGTTCGACATGATGCAGAAATATACGCATAAACCTACCGGCGAGCTAACGGTAATATCTTGATTTTCATTGCTTCAATCAGAGCAAGATCATTAAAAGATAACAACAGAATATAAACACAGAGCCGGTTTTAATCTCTTTAAATAGTTGTTTTGATTTGATTTAATCAGAACTTGTACACAGTACTTTATTATCGATATATTTTCATCTTGATTTTGCATGGACAAATTGGTAAAGATTGGAAGTAGTGATAAATGATGACGTTCCTGTTGCCAGTCATTGCTGGTTTCCAGTATCTTCTTTGTTACACATACAAGAAGAACGAACGTCATTACGTTTATGGCTTTGGTAGATGTGGAGGTTACGTCCAGCACTTCAGTGCCAATACCCTGCGTTCCTCTTACTTAGTGGGGCATGGAGGCCGTCGCATTTAGCACTTCGCACTAGTCTGCTTTTAAGTGAAGATGCAAGATGTGACAACATTAATACATAATATGTCCAGCCTTATACCGATCTAAAAAGGTGAGCTATTTCCCCGTATCTATAATTCCTTATTCACTAACACATTCATTGTGTCAGGAATCAATTAATCTTGCCTTTTCTGAGGTTCTAAGACTTTTGATAAGAAAATTGATGTTCCAATGAAACTAAAAGGAAAAAAATGAGCACAGTTTAAGGTTGTCATTGGATATTTGGATATTGGCTGACTTTTGCTTTGCAACGATATATCATTGCAGCTTACACTTGAGATCGCTTCACGTTGCTAATAGATGTTGTTAATGGGAATGATTATACACAGACCTTGAGTGCCATTACCGGTTAACTATAGTTCGTCACTCACGTTAGTGTTTAATTGAGAATGCTGGAATACAATGACACAACTCATTCATTTGCTGTATTTAGTATTGAGACCACTTAGAGCAACGTCACATACATGTATGTTTTCTCTGTATACATGTCAACCACCATCTAATGGTGGAGTTTTTCTTGTCTTGCTATCACAATGCGACAGAGAGGCACTAGGTTCACGCGGTGCTTTGCAAGGAACAATGCTAGAAAGAACGCACCTGCTTAACACATACCTGGATATCTGAAGGGTCTTGTTGTCTGTCATTCTTGTCACCATCACCCCCAGCACCAATTTGTCAGCAAAACATTACATCAGCAGCACAAACCCTTTGCTTGTACCTGTCATTTATATTTACACATGCATATGTACATGGTCAGATTTGATCGCATTGACTCATGGCTTATAACTTAGCTTCTGTTTTAGGCTTTATTGATGACAAAGAATAACCTACACAACTTTGTCAATGCAATGATCAGTTCTTGGCAAATCCAAACAATGTAGATTCAAAACACAGCTGGAACATGAAAATAGTGTCTTCTAGTTGTAAAAATAATTTTAATTATTGTACTAATTAATATGAATGATTCCATATTTTCCCCCTGTATACAGGTGTTATTCTGTAACGCTGTGACGCTGAAATACCCCCAGACTACAAATCAAACAAAATGGATATTGATGAGATATGTAGGTGACATTAAAGCCCAAGAATTGCGACAATAAACTTTAGTAACTAACACATAATAGCAAAGATTACGCATTACTGTTAACGTCATTGGTGACGGATGGTATAATTGGTGATAATTGAGTCATTAGCAATTAACGCCAGTGTTTGGTTCAGAAAATGGTATGTTTTTCAGGTTGGATTACCATCGCGCCACAATAATCGTAAGCAACCATCACCATAAATATCCTTAATAATCACACAATACATATGTACATAGCACTGAAAGCGCCGTTCAGAATTCCGACAATGTCGCAAATGTTTTATACAGAACTGACAACCAGACAACCTGAGGAGTCTTACTGTCTGTCATTTTTGGACCTGCCAACTGTGCTGCAAACCATAAGCATCTTTGCTTCATGTTTTCGGACAAAATTAAAATATTGTCTTAAATGCAATGTGGCGTGTCGGATTTGTCGGTAAACTGCTGGTGTAGTATTGTTTCTCTGTTTCTATGTTTCCTAGAACGTATAGCATGGCAGTAACCTAATGCAACACATGTTATGGTCGAAATGTTCACAATAAGAAATATGCAAATCCTCAATTGATTCTGAAAGCGTCATTTGTATCCGATTAATAGTCTTTATTGCTTAACAACTTTGTTAAATATCAACTGTATATGACCAACATGTCTCATTTTCCTTGATGCCACGGGTATATTAAAGCTACATCTTGCCAAAGAGTTATGGTCCAAGTGAAGTCCAATTGTTACTTACTGCCTCGACATTGTACATATATACGCTCAGTTATATGAGACCGTCTCATCACAGTTTAGGCTCCTTGGGACCAGAATGTGTCGGTTTGCTAATATTTTATTCAGATATAAGATGATTCCCTCCGTGCAATGTATACACAGCGACGCCAATTTTTCGTTCCCCTGATCTGTGTTCGGCAATCAGACACAAAATGACACCGGTAAACATTTGGCGTGGTCGCAATCGTTCGTCGCTGACACGTACCGTGCGTGGATCCGTGATTGTGTAGCTTTCTTGGTTACCCAGTCCAGTTGAGAATTGTGACGTTAATATGATCGCTCCTTACTTAATCCATCATCATGACTTCAAAGGTTAGCAATAGCGTTGCCATTAAAGATGTACTGTTGTTAAAAGTGGGTTAAATAATCCATTATATCTGGAGTAAATGTTTGTATACACTCCAAGTAATGATTCAGGAATTCCTTTAATCATCAGTTAAGGATTGCTCATAGGCATAGTAGTGGACATTTCTTTTGGGATGCCATAGTTTCTTAGACATGCAGCTCTCCTTTTCGCTGGTAGGGATGTGCAATATATTCAAATGTCAAAATAAGCACAGATTATTGAGACCCTTACCGTCTTGTTTTTGACAGTATAAAAGCAGTTAGGACCCACTACGGGCGAAATGTGCATAATTACCATGGAAAAATCCATATCCCATGAATCAACTAACAGCATATTTTCATTGTTTTGCAATTGTTGTGTGATGCATTGATGCAGCAGTGCTATTGCAAATAAATTTTAAATATATTTGTTAAATGCGGACCATTTTCCGAGCGCATCATGTGAAAAAGAAGCTTTTAGGTGAGTTATTGAATTATATTGCCAGATACGGTGGTGGTCTCCAAAATGGTCTTCATCTATAGAGTTCAACACACTGGCAAGCGGATAACGGCTGTAGTCTGCTTTGTTGCAGAGACGGCAATTTCTATGGTGCTTCTGAAACGTAAGTATTACCTTTTGTGCATGAACTAAATCACAAGCAAATGCTCCATTAGTATACCACTTAATTGATTGATTGCATGGTATTTTGGTCAAACAATATATGCTGACACTATAAAAGCTGGTTATTACTCACTTACATAGTCTGACAATATGATGTATCGTACACTATTGTCTTCGCCAACCTGGATGAAAATAGAGTGATTCCTTTCCCATGGTTAGAAGAATAACACTTATCAGTATTTCTGCGCTGATATAATTGTCTTCACTCTGCATTCATTGAATACATAGAACCAGGGACTACCATGTGTGATCATCTTTACAATACTAATGTGGCTGACATCATGTATATCAAGAATGGATAGAGAAAGGTTTGATAATTGGTCAGTGGATTACTGGTTGTAGTATTTTAACTGCCAGCAATTACCAGATAAATGCTATGCATATTGCTTTCGCGGTCCTTTTCAAACTGAACGTTACTTTACGCGAATAAGTTAAAGTTACAACCGAAACGACTGATTCATAACACAATTAAGGACGACTGATTCATCTGATTAGGAGAACTGTTCATTCCCATGGACACTTTCCTGATCTGAGCCGTACCACTCTGACGTTAATATGGCTGATTGCTAAGTTGCATCTGGGTTCCTATATATAATCCGCATCTCAGTATCAGTTTTCCAATAATTAATCGGACATTGCATAGAAATATCCCACTTCTCGTGGAGCATATTCTCGTGCATCTGTAAAATCTGTAAGTTCTCTATATTACTAACCGCTTTTGGATCATCTACCACATTCAGAAAAGGAGATTCTGTTTTTATAAAACTTGCTCTCTTATAATGTTACAAAGCGTTCGTATTAATGAATTAATGCAACTCTAAGATCCTGTTAACAAAGCTGTACATGATGCATTACTTTTCGATTTATCGTCTAGCTCACTTTAAATCTTGCATGTTGACGCAACTTGAGCAATAGTGAATTGTCATTGGCTGTTTAAGTAGGAATTACACGCGCGTTGTATGCTTCAGTAACGTCCCTGTGCACATTGTCTCCTACACACAATGAACAAGGGACAGTACATTATCTAACAAACTGTCAATATTGAACTTAAGTGGCTTTTCGTTTGTGAGGATGCATCGGCCAATTATAGCATTTTTCCCCAATTGATTTTTGCAAGCCTTTTCTACAGGCGCCTTAAACAGACCATATGTTAGCTTGCTATAATTAGGATAATGTGGACATGAACTTCGCTTCGAGCTTCGAATGATAGAATCCGTACTTTAGGGGACCATTAAGACGAGCAGAGAGAAAAGGGGCGTTTTCCTTAGTTGATATATTTATGACATCAGATGTTCGTCCATTATTACGTGACGTTGTTGCTAATGGAAAACCTGCGAGTAAGTAAATATTGATTATTTTTGGCATAAGATAAATATGACAATTTATATGAATGGCAAATGCCGTAAAATGGATAATCAATGTTGACCGCTGTTAGTTGTATGCTAACATCAATAAGATGCTGTAACGAGGCTCGTAAAGATGATTGTCCGTCAATCAGGTGCGATAGAGGAATGTAGGGCGGAAGCATAACCCTTTTAAGAATCTTTGTTTATGAACAGAGCAGCTCTAAAATCAGGACTATTGATTGATTGCCTTGTTAAAGGTTAATTGGCAGCAATTTATCATTTCACACTCGTTGCCCGCACCCGCGGTGATGTGATTAAAATCGGCATAATGAGGTCCACCAATGATAGACTATTGACATCTAAGTTAACAACTGATGTGGCGCATGTTGGTGCTATTGCTACTGAAACTGCAAATATTTTCCTTCAATTGGTTGCACTTGTGTTCTCATTTTGCATTGTGCTCATATCTAAAATGATAGTTTAAGTCAGCGTGAATGAAAGAGTGATTCGTTCATTCTGGATATACTTATTGATTCCTTGTGAGTACATTGAGAAGTTATAGGTACCCTCTTATATTGTTACACACCGAATGGATCCCCAACCAAAATTATTTCAAGTTTTCGTAACAAATCCAATATATTCCATTTATCTATGGAGGGCTTTTATCCGTGGAATTTGATGCAAAATAAAAAGCTTTCTGCCACAGAAAACTAACAGACTTAACTGCGTTCGCGCATACAATATTATGACCAAACATACCATCTGGGTTATTTCACGTCGTCATGAATACTAACCTGACAGTAGTCATTCATCCATATTTCAAGCTTAAGAAAAGACCTAATCAGTTAAGTGGAAGTAGTAGTGATTTGTTTTGTCAATCTTTTTCTCTTTATACAGGCTTCTAGGCACGGATAATGCTTCGATAACAGGTGAAATGTGAATATTTTTATAAGCGTGTAGGTACTCATATAAAGTCAGAATGGGAAGAATGGTTGAGGTTTCTTTGACTGTCTCTAGACGCTGCATACACAATCGATACATCATCTCATTTTTTATTCATTCCGTTGATAACATTCAACACCTTAGCTACCAGTTTACCTGGATTAATTCAGGGTTTGGGGGAGGTATTGATATTTTGTCGGCCTAGCCGTGTCAATACCCATTGCTGTTCTTTATGAGACACGCTATAAATCGCGCTGGTTATATCATCACACATCATCGCCAACTGACTTTATGCCAGTGGAAAGATCTTCCTTGAGTGTTGACGTTTCGTCAAGCCATTTAATGAATGTTATACATGACGAGAATGGTTTAAAGTATAAATCAAGCTGCATTTTAAGAGTGGCTCATGCCGGGGTATATTACGGTAACTACGCTGAACTTGAAGTAATGTATACGACTGTACAGACGCATTTATCGTTGCAGAAAGACTAGACTGGCGACAATATTTGACAGTCAACCGTTTGTTTATTTGCTTGGTTTATATGTGAAGTAGAGCGTGACAACAATAATAAATAGCGCAACCTTATGCTTTGTGTATTGCATAGGTTGCGAAGTAAATACCCACACCCGCGTTTTTGCATGTCACAACGGGCATTATGAATTATATCCTATACAGAGGTTTAAATTAAAGATACCCTGTTGATGCTTTTTGTACAATGTAATTGATCACTGTATATATGCAATTCGACGTGTGTGGTGAGGTTTCTAATCAAGAGGTCAAAGACATTGGAATAAATACATGCATAATATGTGGAGAGAAATATGGATTGTACGCTTAGCGTCATCATTCATTCTTCAAGTTTGTCCTGTGTAGAGACTTGATCACTATGACGTCAGCTCGTCAATAATCACTGCCATTTCATGCTTGCCTTTTACAAATGTCTATCACGAGCAATCGGAATTCATGTTAACATTAGTAGACAGGGATTCATTCGTTACAAGCATGAATAATGACAACAGAAGACCTGTGATTGACAGTTTGTTGGATTCGCATTTGCATTCGCCTTCAATCAATGAACATCTGTATGCAAACTTGAATCACTCATTGTTGCCTAAAAAATAAGTATATTTATATCATGCCTTACGAATGTTTCATGAATTTTAGAACAATTGAACCTCAGGGAACAAAAGAAATACCATCAAACTTGTTAAGGCAAAGCGCCTGTAGAAATATTATACATTAATATATGTGTAGCAAATGTTATCACAAGTGGCGAATGCATTTCTTATCCACACATAAAATGCCGCTTGAATTTAGTACAGTTTACCACATCCTTGGCCTAGGCACTGTACCTTACCTGCTTTATAGTGTATGGGAAACTTTAAAGTTCACAAATTAACGTGCTGAATGCATATAATTCATAAAAGAATCAACAATGATAGAAATTTCTATTGAGCTAAAGATGCAAGAGAAAGTAACATGAAGTTGAGTGAAGCGAGCAAGAATAGCTTGTACTCTGCAGATGTAAGAGAATATTTCATGTAGTGTGTTAATCGGTTTGTGTGAGCAAGTAAAGCATGTACTGTGCAAATGAATTGACAATTACTTCGGAGAGATTTTCATATGTGAAGTAACAAAGAACCATTAGCAAACGATTATTGCGACAAACAAATGTGCTCTTGGATCTGTGTTGGATGATCAAAAACAGATTTACCGATGTACAGGTAGATAACCGGATATGGCACCAGCATTTATGCATGAGAATACCGGTATTTTCCTTCCACCCTTTAGTATTTGAACACCCAGATATATTTTGACGAGTCGTTGTTATACTATGGCAGTCCTAACCTGGTGCTAGAAGTGAATTTAAGTGCATAACAAATGCGTCCGCTAGTGAAGTATGTAATTTTTCGGCAAATTGAAAGAAATCACAAGATTAATGTCTTCATCTCAAGAACCTTGCCAACAAGGCCCGTGGCTAATTAGCAACCAGGCACCATGTGTTTCCCAAATTAAGAAGTTACAGCCCAAATCCTAAGCAGTTTCGCAGAATTCGCAACCGTTATACAAGAGGCAATATGTTTTGTGTAACTTAATAAGACTGAAGTCACTGGGTTGACAGCCTATGTTGGATTTCACTGACGTTGATTTTGACTTGTTTAATGTAGGCGTATTGTTGTACGCGTCCACCATTAAGCTTAATTCCAAACGTGGATATATATAATGCTTTCATTGTTTTCATGCATCGTATGATACTAACAATGCACCCACTCTCCAAGGCAAGTACCTATTTTAGCTTGATCTCATCGAGGCAAAGCTAAACGCATCCAGGACTAATGTGAATAACTTCAATTTCGGCGATACTCATCGTATGATAATAATATTCATCCTAATGCACGAAATGGCAATAAAGCAAACGTTAAGCAGGTTCAATGCTCGTTTTGCTCGTAAATTGCATTTATTTAAAGGCAGGAAACTCCACACCACTAGACCACCATATCAACGAGGTCTTGGCGATGATTGCTCAGCAATTTATATCGCACCGTCTACATTTGATCTAGCGTCAATCTGTATTAACCATATGCGAAGAAAACGTAGTTTATCCATCCATCAGAAGTTCAATATTAAGCTTGCGCTTCGCGTCTTTGCCAGCCCCGCTGGTATAACAGTTTGTGTACAAATCATCTTTATATATACTGCCATCTTGTATACATGCAATATTGGCGATGATTGATGGTCACAGTATGAATAAGCACGCCACAATGTGAATTTAATTTCATCTTTTAGTCTCTTATCACACGGCATATCACACTCATTAACAAGTCGCATTATTTGCAAATAGTTTTGATATGATTACTTCCAACATCGAATGCTTGGCACATGTATTTGGCAGTCATAATTTATATCCTGCATGTGCCATGATGAGTGTGAAATACAATATCATTGAAAGCACATAAAAGCACCTGTTTTTATAGTGTCATCTTATGTATTGTTTCCATTGAATATAAGTAGAAGGAAGACTTCTGTAATAGTGAGATGAAAACATGCTGCAAAGGGGCTTTCTATAAGCTGACGCAGGGAGTCATTGGTGTGGTCAGTTTAGAGCCAAATTGTCTTATGGTAGAACACAGTAAACACCAATGAGTTTTTCTGATTCATCTTATAAGCATTGATTTTACACATGAACTAAAAAATAGTGCATTTGCATTATATTTGCTGAGGATATGATAGTTGTATATAAGGATAAGGGAACCATTATTGGCGGCGGCACATTGGGCGGAGGGCATCATCATATATTTAAGTAACGCAATGACTTACCATCATAATGTGGGCACAATGAGCTTTTACTGTGTATTACAAAAATAAACAATTGAAAAAAATGGCAGGTTAATCAGACGAAGATCCTACGTATTAAAGCAATAAATTTTGCATTAGAATGAAGGAGCAAATGTTTTGCAGCTCATCCGGTGATTTATCTATTAAGACAACAATTACAAACTGCAAGGTTCCTCAGGTTTATATTTGTAGTGCGCAGGTGTGTCATTGTTGGCATAGATTTTCTGGCTTTGGATGCTTTCAATGTTTTCCTTATTCCATGTGTATATCAAATAAAATAAAACCAAAATTTCATTTATCAAAAAATCTACTAGAACGTTGAATCTATTACTCAATAAATTTCAGATGTTAAAAAAAAAGTAAGTTATTGTATTTAGGGCATTTGAGCAAAGCTAATATTTTTAAAATTTAGAATGAGGGTATCATTTTAATAAATGGGCAAGAAAGTTAAATGTGGTACATCATAGATAATGGCGCCTTTTAATAAAGTCCCATATATTTACAGAGCTGACAAAAGTCTTGCGACTCGAAGAATCTGCTGCTAATTGAAGACCAGAGACTAACCAGGGGTATTGGCATATTATTTGGTGATATTATCAGTTAATACTTCTTGAAGACATCGTGTGCATATTGCAGGTTTAGCAGATTAACCGTGGGATGATATCATTTCTCAATGACGATCATCATTATATTAATGCGGATATACATTGTGTAATAGTCCCAAATCGATTCGGTGAGCTGACAAAGGTGAGCACTTTAGTTTGTTATTATCTGGCTAATAGTACCACCAGAGGATTTTGTCTTTAAAAGCAAAGTGTTTTCAGTCATGCCATACGATGTGTCAATGGGATACAACGTAACGGACTATAGATACAAGTGTATAAATAAATGACAGTTTCAAAAACCAAATAGTAGTTTATATGGCTGAGGTAATGTTCTGTATGACAGTTTGTAATGAGGTTGCAAAGACGGTAACAAAATAACAGACAGCAAGGCTCTGCATGTATTCAGCTTTGAGATACGCAGGTGAGCCATTGTGGAAACTATTTTCAGTATCACTCTGGCAAATGTACTTTAACACAGTGCATATATGTTCTATGGTTTCAGTGATATTCTAGATTGCACTGTCTTGATTACCCATGTGTAGTAGTCATACAGTACACAATACGTTATGACTCAGTGTTCTGTGTAAGTCAGGTTGAACCGCCATTGTGTTCCCTGAGTATTGATAACGGAATAGAATACACTTCCTGTTTTCGTACGCACATTACATGCATCCAATTAGGACACAACAAATACAGCGAAAATATATTTGTAAATTTATGTCGGCCTATTGTTTTCCTTCTTAGATCCAGTCAGTGACTTCCAAATCATCATAAATGATGGACGATAGTAATTTGTGTCATTACACTCAAAGTCTGCGTCTAATTAACTCCATCATAATCCATCAGTTACGCAACGTGACCTCCATAGTAAGCAGCACGTCTGCCAATATGACATTGTTCCTACGGACAACAGCTAAGTGCAAAACAAGTCTAAATAAAGAGTATGAGAATACTCTTCAAGTCCCATTCATGTAAACAGACATATCATTATCTTTACAAATGAGCCCGTTCAATATCATGATGAAAATATACTTACATGCAAGTAGTTACACTATCAATGGTTCGGCAAATGTACATCGTTTTATTGTGATGCCAATGATTATACCCATAAAATAAAATATAATATGTTGCTTTACATACATGCTATCAGTTTGACCTTTCTAAACATAGCCACTAAACGACTATACACAGGCGTTGACGTCTGTGTGTCTGTTTATGGTCTGGCTGTGGAGGAGAGTGAAAAACATATACGTGTATTTCCTGCGTGAAATCAGGACTCCTCGCTAAATGACATCGTGGTGGAAGAAAACATGCAAACACTAAGGACCCTAACCGATTTGAGCAATGGACCTGAGGTAATGAGGTCACAGGCTCAAGGTCTCTTATTAATTACACCATCTATCACATTTGCAATATGACATTGGTTGTCCAAAGCGATGACCCGTCGGAGAATGCCATTGTTGCTCGTATGAGCAAGATATGTAGATATAATGTGTTTTTCTTATCATTTGAATATTATGCTGAATTACGATTCCCTGGTGTAATTATGATCATCAAACAATTCGCGAAACGTATGATCTAGTCTGAAAGACATGCTAGCTGCCAAATGAGCCAACTTGCTAACTGCAAGATATACCTGGAGCCCAATCACGGCATACGTGCTGAGACTTAACATATGTTGTTCATGTATTATAGTTATGCCGAGATTAATACTAACCATTACATTACACACTGATATAAGAGTATATTGTATTACTGAAACTGCGGAGCGGATAGAGGACGAATGTGCTAGTTGTTACAGTTCATGGTGTTGTTGTCGAAAGTGAGAGCCTTGTTGTGCATCAGTGTATTGATGTGGTCATGGCTTTCATCCTTCTAATATCCGAACCAAATGCATAAGGTTATTGTGCTGACCTTTTTCGACCCAAATGTATTGGTATGAGAAATGTCTTGAGGCAATAGGGAATGGTATTAAAGGTCTAGGTCATATTACCACGACTAAAAATGTCCCGAGGCAATAGGGTCATGGTCTATTCACCTTATGAAGTAGCAGATGTAATGTAGATGTATCTGTCGTCTGAAGCAGATTTTAGGCGGTATCACATTGAGCCTTAACTAATACGTAATGGTCCCATACAATTAAGCGTCTACTACATGTACAGCAATGAAGTTGTTAAAACCATGACAGCACTTGGACCTATGCTTATATTAAATCAGCAATACTTGGCAAGATGAGATTTTTTAGAACCGTTGAATCATGTCGGTCACATTCGACTACAAATATGGTCAAAATGACGTCGTATGAATTGGCATACCTAACGTTGTGTGTATTCCATATGTGCTTTAATCATGCAACATGTCCCCTGTTAACAACGTGAGAGAAACAATATCAGATTACCATCTCACTGAAAACTTATCGACATATCAGACAAGCCATATTCCATACAAATATATTTGCATTGTTTCAAACTAAGTCATCGCAGGTGAAGACAGATGTTACATGTATTTAGCACTGTTGGTGATGGGCCTATCACGACAGGTCCAAACATGACAGACAACAAAGCTCCTCAGGTTGTCAGGTCTATAAAAAAAAACAGGTACGTTATTGTGGAAACTCTTGAAAACATTTTGCATGCTATGTCCATATGTACTGTGTGATATTGTGGATATTTATCGTCTGGTTTCAGTTATCATAGAAGCAAGGCTGCCAAATGTGACATCGAACAAAACACATATCTTGCCAATCCAATGGCAATAAAGTACCGGCGTTAATTGCTCATGACCCTGCAGGTCAAATCACCACCTATTTTCACCATCGATCACACACACAATATGAGCTTTAACTTTAATGGCGATGCAATATGTTTTTGCTCTTGTGTCAGTGTCTATAGACTACAGTCATACTTCCTTCTAAGTGTGTAAGATCATATGATCAGCTTTTTGGATACCTGCATATCTTCATAAATGATCGGTGTTCATTTTGTTCTGTTAAAGCTAAGCGATATTATAACGACATAATGGTCTCATTCATTCTGACGGACCTGAGTGATTACCAGAAGCCTATTGCAAAGAAACATCAAACAGTACCATAATATAAGCCACTTTCATTTTTGTTTTTTACAGCCAAGCGGAGCCAATGATATAAGACCTCCTTTGATATCCAGTTATCTATTTCTTGGGTCAATGCCACATGTCTTTTGAAGTTCGTGATATATAAAGGACAGCTTCTTGGAAACCCATCTACATGGATTTCTGAATATCAATATGAGGTTATGCTACATTGCGCAATATGAACCACCTTTATCTTTCAAACATACCCACAATGCTTTTAAGATTTGCTTAACATGGGTAGGCGGCACAGGCCGTTTGTACCCGATAACATGTGGATATATGTTTCGATTTAATATATCACAGGTCAACCCAAAGGCACATGTATATCAGCTATAGACACATTTGCTCCAATGTGAGTTGATAAATGTATTTTGTCCAGTGAGGTTATGGTCTGTGTCTAATTAATGCCATCTAACCCATCTCACATGAATGCCATACGTCGGCAACTTGATTTGCGACGTCTACCGAATATCATGAGTGATAGGCGTTTGATGTGGGTGCTCTGTTGAGCATCAATCACGGTGAACAGGTATCTCTAATAGGGCTAATTGTACTTAGCAATTCAAATACCAGCAAATCGTCGTGTTTACCTTTTATTCTTGATACATTGAATGCAGCTGAAATTCTATTGAAAGTATCTAATATACAATTCTTTATTGCGTTTATATCTGGTTTGCTTTTTAGTAATGATAGAGAGAACAAGTGCAATCATGCCAGTCTGTTACATCCCAAAAGGGAGAAACTTCTTGCTTGACAACCATAGAAGAGATGGTACCTCAGGCAGTGAAACATGTCCTGACAATGTGTGGGGCGGATGGAGCGCGGACGTGATGCTAGTTGCTATTTATGTAGTTGATGTCGACAATGATAACCTGTCACCAGAGGGAGCATTATCGGTGTGATTTTCTTTCATCTATTTCGTTAATGCTTCCATCCTTCTTATATCCGGACCAGACGCTTGTGCTGACCTTCCCGACCCATACATTATAATAGGGCCATGGGCTGCAAGGTCTCGGTCCAATTATCATAGCTGTACCTATCTGTTACCGTCACTGTGTGTATTCATGGCAAATATATATATATATATATATATGTCATTGCTCCTCATATTAGATGGGCACGCGCTCGAATCTCTATTTCTAATCACGAACTGCAGACCTCTTCCTTGTATATAACTCTTAAGGGAATTCGAAAAATCATCTTGGAAAGGTACATTCATAAATATTCCGCTAAGATTGACATGTATGATGAATTCACCCCATCAAGCTTACATTTTGCTCCTCATAACTCGTCAACGGCTCATTAATCATGAATCTTTGACTCTCCTATGGCATGGAACATAAAAGTCAGTTTATGGACCAATTTGCTCCCGCCTTGATTCACGTTGGGCATATATGACAAAGACTAATTAATTTGAAAGTCATTAAAAATACGTGTATGAAAAGACAAAGGGTCCATAAAACATTCTTATAGTACAGCATCTTAACGACGTTTTGCGCGTGATGTATGTATATATATATATATATATATATATATATATATATATATATATATATATATATATATATATATATATATATATATATATATATATATATATATATATATATATATATATATATATATATATATATATATTTTTATATATACATATACATATATAAACAATAAAATAAATATGGACAGTATAGTACATATTATCAAATGGGGAAGACCAGATTTGGGACATTTTACAATTGTGTCTTCTTCTCAAGCTCTTCGTTGAGCTGGTAAAAGTTCGGATCGAACGAAGTCCGTAACCTTTGCCTGTTTCATAATGGGTTTTTGTCAGAGCCACAGTTCTGGGCATCTGCTGTTCGCTGACACTCGCATTGGGAGATCTGGTGGATTTAACGCATTGTGCTTGCTCACATTTTGATTTGCGCTGTGTCGGCCTGACTTTTACCTCCGTCTGTGCTCAAGCTTCCCCGGATGTCCGGCAATTCCGTCAATGTGAACATTGGATCGTCTTGATTGGTTGTCTTTGCAGTCTGTTCTGATCTGCTAAGGTCAAACATTACAGATTCTTATCAAACGCCTCTGCCTCTTTCGTGAAGGTATTTTCAACAATCAGTTCGACGTTATGTCGATTTCCTTTCGCCATTTCCACCTGACATTGCACCCCAGTTTAAGATGGCAATAAGACGGTTAGGGACGGCTTTAAGTCCGGCGAATTAGCGCAAGAACATTGAATAAAATCGTCGCAACTCACCCCAAAACGTTTAAAAACATATATATATATATCCTCACCAGTAATGCGTTCTTATTCCCTATCCACTGCCTTTGCTAGTACTTATCAAGTCACGTAAATACATCAAATTGCCAAATCGGAAAAACGACCAAAGCAATAACAAAAACTTCTTGCATGGAGTAGTTATGAATAATGTCATTCTCAAATATGTCTTCGTAAGCACTGATGATATAGCAAATCGTTTAAGCTTATAACACATACTGCTATCTATAGACAAGATCCATCCACTATATTTCAGTATACAATTCTGCATGCACATGATCTATTGATATGATGCATTCAAGGCAATGATTATCCTTGAACGCATAATGTAGATTAATGCTTCACTTTCTCATTACAAACGATCAAAACTGATAAAAAAAAGTAATGCTTTTAGGGCATTGAATGTGATGATAGCTTTAACTATGCGTTGTGATATCATTTTCCTTTGAGTAGCTGTTTCGCAACGTATATCAAGCACATGAAAATGTTCCACATAACACACCTCTTTGTTCCGGCTTCTTGTCATCCACTCATAAATCTTCATCTTTTACTGAGATCTTCTATGGCATGGAACATAACAGTTAGTTTATGGATTAATGTGTCCCGGGCCTGACTCGCTTGGGGCATTTATGACAAAAGGGCAAAGTATATAAAGAGTCATAAACATATATATATGTGAAAAGATAAGGAAACTCTCTGACAGTGATTTAAATAACTGGCACAATGCTACCTGTTGTTTCGGCATAGCATCAACTCTTGAATATTTGCCACCGTTAGAAAGCAGCCATAAATCCTAAGCAATGAGGTTGTGTGTCAACGAAACACGTCACACCATATTAGTGTTTTGGTGCACAGCAAAACGGAATCGGCGACTAGCAGCATTCGCACGGTTACTAAGCAGTATATGACAGTATAAGACTATCGTATTCCCATTCATATACACGTTTTATAACTATTAGAATAATCATCAATTAATATTGATTAAATATTGTTTGATAGATTGGTTGGATTCATTCTTGGCATGCTCTTGTTTACCCTATCACACATGAAGCCCCTGTTAAACTTGCATCGCAAGAGAATCACATTGTTGTGATCGGTACGATAGGGTTCCTTTTGTTGTTTCAAATTATAAGATAAATCATTAAGACCCTTGCACTTTGAAATGTCACATAACCGTATCACAGCAAATAGCATGACATAAGCGCGTGGGAAAATCGCATCATGACACCCATGTTTGTCTGAATTGATGGATTACCTTTCCTTGTGCGGGTGCGTGATAAACAATACTGCAGTAAAAATACATCTACTTACCTTCCCTCCCAATACTCCAAACTAAACACTTCTCGTACATCAGCGTCACAATGATTACAAACCGTTATCACCATGAACATATTTTTAAATTTCTGTTTGAGAATTAAACTCCTGGTAGACAATTTTTGTCAAAGACCGCACTGTCAAAAAGGGTACAGTCATTGCCCGGACACTTCCTTGTAAGCGCAATTATATATATTTATAACTGCGGTAAAAAGGGTATGCAACTGGCTATGGCTTTTATACCACCGATGCTTTTGATAAACATCCCATAAAGGTGGCTAGATATTTTTTTAATGTATTCATAGATACTTGCAGTCAGCGATATGGCCAGTGGGGTTAGGTTAGGTCAGCCAAGTTTCTGCTTTAATGGCATATACATATTTGCACCTATGAACTTTCACCGATGGTCAGGTCGGTCTTTGCCGTAGCCGAAACGAACGATATCCTTTGTAATATGTCTACAATTTCAATGGTAATGTCTGTTTATGAGAGAGAGTTCCGAAGGCACTGTCAATTATATTTTAGACTAAAATGGAGTCGCTATGTCAATAGTGCATTTACGAAGCATATTTTATGCTAAACGTTAAAACTAAATAGTTACATTCTGCCTGCTTCGATAACCAGAGACGTCACAAAAGTTGTCATGGTGGCGATTTCGAACAAATAAACATTAAGACATATTTCTATACAAAAACGGGGATCGAAACAGCATTTATGATTTGCTGATGACATAATCTTGCACGGAATATGGTCACCATTTATTATATATTGCATTATACTGACAATTGGGAAAGGCTTTTTATGGCAAGTATGTTATGCCACGAGCAACGAATGCAAAAACCACCACTATCAATCATCCCAACAGACAGGCTTAAAACGAGAAAATACAAAATCATGTAATCCACTATGTAGTGTGGATTTTGAGTCCATGTTACCTTCTTTCCCCTCTATGTTTGCATAACTACAATCATATACAAAAGTGTCTTAGATGAAAGGATCACATTCGCTCGTATGCTTAATTCATCTTCCGCCATTCTTGTTTATCTTAAGAATGAAGGCGTACTGGAAAAAAACTGAATTACGCACATCAGAACGTAATGTGGGAGCCGCGTATCAACGGATTATGGTATTGCATTTGGTGTTACGAACGAGCAATAGCGACACGGTCACGAGAATACCTGGCAACAAGTAAATCGTCTTGACAGATCGAATACAAATCCATTCCTCCAATTTGATATGCGCACATGTGAGAGTGTTCTTAATAATATATCGAACCAGAATCAATCAGCTGAAGAATTATAGATTTTCTTTTTAATTTGTAAGATATATAGGTTTTATATTTTGACATATATGGCAATACATAAAATATGTGAATATACATTTATGTCTGATGCAATATATTATTAAACAAATAAAGAAAATTACATTTCGGTCAAATAACAACAACAGGGTCGATTGACTGGAGCCGATAGGCATCATAAGAAAGAGTATCAATTAACTTAATTATTCCCTTCAATAATTCAATTACTTTTGATGTTAGCATTGACTTGATTGAGTGTAACTCGATGGTATCAGCTCATCATATTTTTTCCACTGAATATTAAGGTCTAACCATGTTATGTGATATATCAATACAACCCAGGGTACTTTATTTCAATCTTTGCCATGCGTGTATATATGATATTTCAAAGATGGGAAATTAAACAAACTACTTGGTCGGTTATTGTGGTTGTTGTAATCATGGCCAAGATAAGACATTATTGACTGACAAAGACACAGGTTTGAATATATTGATAGCAACAGAAGAATTACATTGATGAATTATGCAATTAAAGATTGTGGAAAAATTAGAAAATGGAGTCATTCTGTGTGTGAGCGATAATAAGTTCTCTGAAGACGGCAGACTGCGATGGTGTTATTTGCCAAAAGAACTTTGATGTGAACAATAAATTGACTCATGACAGACTGTCAATTCCCATTAGGTAGAATCCACTATAATACAACCTTGACATCAGATTGTTGCCTCAGGTCGAGATATACGTTCACAATATCTGTTTAGCAGATAGTGCAGGAATGGTATACTTTTTTCAATTCGTAGTGTTGATGTCGACAGTAACGACCAGACTGACATGAGCGGGTGCATTTTGGCACATGAATTAGATATATCGATCTTTCTACTGCTTTTATCCTCATTATATCCCACCCATTTTCCGATAATTTTGACCCATTTTGATATGCATATCAGAAGCCATGACTTGCACAAAACCTTATATTTGTAGCAATAATGACTTCGATAACGGTAACATTAAAGCTATGTTCTTTGATATTCAAATCAATGAGACAAATCATACAAAAACGGACAATGTCTTAGAATATTACACCCGTTAATTATCCAAGCGAGGGCGGTCGGTTTTAATATGTGTGTAAAAGTTATCCAAGCTGTAAAAGCAGTTATTTTCCGTTACTATTAATCCCCAGGCAACCTCAAGCCAAAAGAGTACAAACATTTTTTTTAACTCTTTCTGATGATATATATTTGACTTGGGCTATTACACAGGCGTATTTTGATGATGTAAAAGATCTGCCTGTCTCTTTTATAACCCTGATGATGTGAACGAACACCCCATAAAAGTTGCAAGATATATAATTTGTATTCAAAGACTCAGCGATATGACCAGTTATATGATATTAAGTGAACATAGCTTCAGCTTTAATGACAAATACATTACTTGCACCTATGAACTTTCTCTGATGGTCAGATAGAAATGTTCCCTGGAAAAGGAAACTGGTATGGAATTTGTGAATGATGTCCTCTGTGATATGTCTCAACTACCGCCAGTAATGTCTGTTTATGCGATAGCGTTGCAAAGAAAATGGCATCTTCTTCAGTGAACCGCCTATAATATCTCAAATGGGGTGACATTGTCAATAAAGTGCAACCTGTATGGCTTTTGATTTTTTTCGAAGCTTCTTTGTAGGTTTTCATTATTGATAAAAAATATCAAATCAACCTTTATAAGACTAGAATTGAGAATTGGACATCGTTTTTGGCCGTTACATTGTTCTGTGTGTAATGAAAGCTAACTACCACATCTATCATCATCAATCATTGGCTGAAAGGAGTCAAATAAAAAGTACTGACATAAAAATACCCATGAATTAGTGTATATTGTAAGAAAATTTTACTCTCGGTCCGTATGTGTTATCATAAATACACTCGTACGGCTTAGAATCTGAGACGAAAAGATGACACTAGCTCATGTGCAAACTCCACCTCCCACCAATGTCTTTTATCTGAAGAACGTAATGAATGGGGTATTAGAGGCATCCATAAACAGATTCCACGAATACGATTCATAGTATTGCATCTATTATTACGAAGGGACATCGTTCCAAGGAAGCTATGAGCAAATCGCCTTTAAAATAGAATGGTAATGCATTCATAATAAGATTCAGATGTACTTTGTGGGAGTTTGTGATTATATACATGTTTTAATACCTGAACAAGAATTACTGGTACTCTGTAATATACCTAATATACCGTACTTGCAGGACAAAGAACCTTGACGTAATTGTAAAACGTTACTTTTTCCTTCTTCTTTCGCCAAACATCCACTGCATCTCTGCATGCAGAACTCGCAGAGGAGTCAGACATATCAGGCCCCACAACATACACAGCTATCAGGTCCTCCAGCCTTTGTTCTCCGAATCTGTTTCTGAAGGTGGACTTTATGTGGTTTTGCACACTAAACCCGCTCTCATACTCTGCAGTGTGACAGGGAGCTGTCAATGCAAGAGCTTCTAATTTGCATAGATTTGGGAACTGTTCCCTGTGAAATCTGTCTATCAAACCCCACAGTTCCCTGATGTTGTCCCTAGGGTAACCTGACTTCTAACCAGTGTTCCTTCCATTCATTTCTAGTAGCCTATGAATCTACAATAGTCTCCCTGGCTATGTTATTCCCGGTTTTCTGTTTACAATACTGCTTCAGGAGAGTGTCAATGTTGTCATAGCCCCATGAATCCAATTCAGTGTTTGACAAGAAAGTAATGGGTCTCTTGCCCAATACTCCAAAAGCATTGTATAAATAGGTGGCTGCAGGAGGAATCCTTTTCTCTAGATTGTTTACTAAGTTTTGAATCAACTATTCTTTGATAGAAAGTGACTTCTTTGACTTAGTGAGGACATTGTTTCATTTGTAGATAAGCTTTCCCCTTATGAGTGAATCAGCATCATTTGCAGGTGCCGGGCGCCTAAAATAATATGTTATTGTCCGCTGTTTTGTAACTGATGTAGCATCCATACCAAGTAAGTTTTGAAAACACGCTTTCCCGGAAGGTCGTAACCAATGACTACGTCTGTGACACTATATTTTGCGCGCATACTCCCGCTGCACACAGACATCAGACGGTCGCGAAAACATAGCACAACAGCCATATACCCGGGGATATGGCTCAATATGTGTGAAAGCTGCTGGTGGAGGCGACACGATGCTGCCGGGAACCAGATTGCCAGACGCCTTGTTACGGAAATCGACGAATCCGTTCAATTTGATATTCGGCACTGTACGTGTAGGGTGTAGATTCATTGAAAAGGCACGATGTGACAGCTTTCTGCGTTTACTGGATGCATACAGATTACCACAATGTTTGTTTGGCATCCAAATGGACGCACGACGGTTCCATATGTGGGTCATTTGGGTAAAAAAAATGGGTCAAATGACGCAAGGACTCTGTATATATATATATATATATATGTATATGAATATATATATATATATATATATATATATATATATATATATATATATATATATATAGATATATATATATATATATATATATATATATATATATATATATAGATATATATATATATATATATATATATCTATAGATATATATATATATATATATCTCTATCTCTCTCTATCTCTCTATATATATATATCTATATCTCTCTATATCTCTCTATCTCTCTATCTATCTATCTATATATCTATCTATATATATATATATATATATATATATATATAAAGCTATCATGGTAGCGATCAAGATATAATATCTCGACTTTTAATCACTATTCATGTCACAAAAGTGATAATTTGACTTATTCACAGCTTAAACTGATTTTAATTGATATTGTTGTATTTCCTATCGTTTAAAAGTTGGACATGCCACACTAGTAATATTTTAGAGCTATATATGATCTAAAATTGAAGTAAATGGTTACCGTTTATCGATGTCTACCGTTAATAAATTGATAAAAAATAAATGACAATGGCACAGGTGCAAGAAATATGAAAACATACCCATATTACTGGAATTGTAGCAAAATATATCCTAAAAGATAATGACATCGGCTATGGATTCGATAAAACAAGACACAACCTTTGTTTTATGTGACAAAACCCGTCACCTCTGGAACGCAGCTTGCCACGAGCATATCGTTCCTCTTGTAAACCTGTATTTAATAACAACCTGGAAAGATAAATTTGACCAGTTACTTCTCAATACATTTTCATAAATGTGGAATTCTGGCCATTCAAAGTGCGACTGGTTGAGATGACCCATGTGATAACTCATCGTAAACTCAATTGTACCTGCTCGGATGGATATACGGTGTGTTGACCTTACCAAGGAGGAAATGAATAGGTCTAGAATTCACTAACGATCTCCAGTTTTTATGTCCGATCTGGACATCCGTTTATGTCACAAAGAGTACCAAAGAAACCATCATCGTCCCAGTGGCTTGGTGGTTTACTGCCTCGCCTTTCGATCCACAAGCTGTGGGTTCGACTCCGAGGTGTGACAACCTGACTGGTTACTCGAGACTCAGATGATCACGTAAAAATGGCGGTCCCATCTATGAAAAAGGGTGTAAAAGATCCTCTGAGGACAACGTGCTCCCTGGCAGAAACCATCATCGTCCCAAGAAAACAGCCGTTAATGTCATCTTTGCCTGAATAATTGTCAATAATATAAAGACTGCCGACAAGCATATCAAAAGCGATGTACTCTTAGCAGCTAAACCTTACTTCCTGTATTAGCACTGCACCTGACCACCGTGTCTTTTCTTCGTATATCTTGTTACGTCAAATGTGATAAATTGATGCTGCAAACATTAAATATTAATGAAAGGCTTCCTGAACACTCTGCATATCGTGCTATTTATAGCCAATGCCTTTATCTTTTAGGACGTTTTTTTCTATAATCCCACCATTATGAATATATTACCACATTTGTTGCACCTGCGCCAGTGTCATTTGCCATAAGGATGTGAAATTAATTTGCTATATTTGGTCAATATGAAAACGGTAAACATCGATAAACTATTCAATTCAATTTTAGATTATACAAATGCCTCAAATGTTACTATTGTAAAATGTCCAACTTGCTCAATAGAATTGAAATCATTGTGCAATAGGTTCAATTAATTGTTGTCTATCTTGCCCACATGTGCTGAGATAGACCCGCCTGTAATACACCATCGTTCAGTGGTATGACGGTGCCACCACCAATCAGCAGTCACTTGGTTTTACGTTGCTACCAGTGCTGTGATGGCCAGTCACATTCATGGTAACAAAATGTTACAGTCTATTCTCATTCGCACGAACCAATTACCTCTTTGATGTCCTATTTCCCATTGATGGTCTACATGAATGACAATTGTAATCGAAGGCACATAACCAAATGTTTGGGTAACTAGGCGAAAAGACACCTGCAAATAGGGATGCGATGTCAGTACCGATATTACGTACCTTCGTTGATGGGAACGTCTACATGTTCCCGCGTGTCCAACTGAGTGCAATTAATTTCTTGATTGCATACTTACGAAGCCGATTGATACATAGATCAAAGCATTTATAGCAAATGTTCAAAACAAAAAGACCACAATCTTGACCAAATATTCATGCATCTACTTGGCCAAAATTTATGCATTGAATATATGGATACGGATTCAAACAATGGCTTACATATTACATATATAAACAGTGACATATATTTTACATATCTATATATATATTGCTCAGTCATGTCTTTACCTTTATCTATAATAAGTGGGCAGAAAATCGTACTAATTGTTCTATGCAAACTTGACGGCAGTGAATTTCTCTGACGAAATGTGTACGAGAACAGAATATGTACCACTCATTATTTCGGTTTTATAGATACAATTGACAGTATATATACACATCGGATATGCAGTTATGAGATATAACTAACAGAATATATTTATTTATCTCACAATTACGTCTCATCATTTCGTCTCTTCATTTCGTCATTTCTCTTCATATCTTCCAATTGAATGCCCCAAGCATATTATCACCACTCAATTTTTCTGCTTGATTTGCCGCAAAAATCAGTTAATATTTTACAGGTATAAATATCTGCATTGTATAAAATAAAATCCCACCAGAGTTCCATTTCTATATGGATCATAGAAATAACATAATCTTCATGGAAAACAGATACATATAGCTAAATACATATAGCTTGTATGACGGACAGTAATGAAAAATCTATTACGACCATTATGTTATGGAGCAATTCTGTTATGTTGGGGCTTTATTCTTTCTTAAATATAAATACATTCGTTCATCAGGTTTTGAAGCAAATATTAAAAATGATGTAATACTAGTATTGTATTTTTAAAAGGTATAATATCAGTTGAGTTCTGAGGAAGGAACAGCCAACGCTATATTATTGGATTTTTGTGAAAAGATACTGACTCTCCTGGCACAAAACATTCTTAATGAAGAAAGTTTGTTCATTCGAAACACTTCATCCTCAGGCGACTTACATGTGTGTGTGCCATCAGTTAGATAATTCAATTGAAGAGGACCCTTTAAGTAATCACATTTCTTCATAAGCTCTCCTTCATCACAACATTCTAAGTAATCACATTTCTTCATCATAGCCTTCAGGTACAATGTGTTCATATATTTGAATTAATTAATCAGTTTATTGACCATATTCGTGCTACCTCCAGCTATATGCGTGTAGTTGAAAGAACTGTAGTTACCACGGAAATAAATGCATCAAGATAGCTATCCAGATAAATAGTTGTAGTTGAAAATAACTGTAGTTACCACGGAAATATAATCGGCACCAAACTGTATCTATTCAGATGTAATTGTTTGAAAAATTAATTGCTAATCCAGCTATATCCGTGTAGTTAAAATAATCGAGTTACCACGGCGAAATAAATGTAAAAGGCTGTATAATTCATAGGTTCATGTTTGAATAAAATATAGTTTTGATTGGTTCTGGTTATGAAGAACTCACTTAAATTATAATCGTTTTATCTATGTTTTACTGTAATTGTATTTGCACGAAATGATTGCTTTCATTTGTCCCTCCGTATAGCCTGTACCCCTTGGTATTGACTGTAACAATGCGACAATGTTGCAATACTAAAAGGCTCATAATTCATAGGTTCATGTTTGAGAATAAAACCTAGTTGTTACAGGGCCTCCGTTAAAAGGTTATAATTCAGCAGTATTCTTAATAGCATAGGCCCAACTATAAGAGTAGTTGCTATATATATATATATATATATATATAGGATAGAGTATATATAATATATATATATATATATATATATAGAGATAGATACATATATATATATAGATATATATATATATATATATAGATATATATATATATATATATATATATAGATATATAGATATATATATATATATATATATATATATATATATATATATATATATATCTATATATATATATATATATATATATATATATATATATATATATATATATATATATATATATATATATATATATATATATATGTGTGTGTGTGTGTGTATATATATATATCGTTGGTTCTCACTATCATATTATCGTCTTGATGACTCAGCGATATGACCAATAGGGTTATAAAGGCCAACTAACTTGCTGCTTTAATCCGAAATACAGTAATTGCCACATGCACTCACGGATAGTCCTTTGCCCTTACTTAAATGAAATTGCAAAGGATTTTCGATTTATGTCCCCTATGATATGTCTAAACAGGCAATGGTAATGTCTGTTTATGTGATAGCGTTCTGAAGAAACCGCCATCTTCTTTCATAACACTGCCTATAATAGCTTCCTTATCTGGTAAAATCGGGCCGTATTGTCGATAATACGCATCTTATAGGGCACTTGATATTTTTTCGATTCATTCTTTGATGCATTGAAATTTTAGCATATATGATCAGAAAAAATAAACTTTAAAAGATTCATCAAATCATTTTCGAAACATAAGGAGTTCACTGGTTTCGATTTGACACCACCGCGTTCGTAATGACCTGATATGCACAATGGGCACACGCGATGCTGGCATCTAGCCATAATGCCCACTTAGATAACCATTGGCCATCTTGGTGTTAAAATATCGAGAAAGTTGATAGTGAGACTAAGGGTAAGGGATCAATCATTCGCCCAAGATATGATTATGCATAAAAAACCAACAGAATATGACATGCGTTTATTAGATATATGTTCATATTGACCGTGACAAAGGATATCGTTTTGGCCACTACATTGTGCCATGAGCGTTGAATGCAAAGAAACCTCCCCATCAATCACCCCAAGTTCTTATTCTTACATCGAACACAAACAATACATCAATTTATGTTGATTTCAATTTTAGCACCCCCCCCCCCCCTCCCTAACCCAAACCAAAAGTACCTGATATGAGACAATCAAATTCTTTCGTGTGCTAATCTCCCGCCAATATCGTTTATCTTGAGAATAAAGGCAAAATAAAAACTCGAGATTGTTTTGGGCTTAACACAATTCGGACCGTTAAGTGAGTTGGTATCGGGAATTATGAATGATTACTTGGGACATCGTTACGAAGACATAGAATGACTATGAAATCATTGAATGATGCTTATGTTATTTGTGGGAATTCTTAGTTATGTATTAAATAAAATATATCATACTTCAAGCAAACAAAATAATAGATTCTCTTTTTGCTTTATTTTGTGTGCTTTATATATGACTTGACAAAGAATTGTTTTTATTTGACGGAATTATTTGGTCGAACAGATTGATTAGGAGAGTTGCTTCGCTTTCAGCAGTTGTACTATGATGCTTAAACCTGCTAGTGTTAAGAGAGATCACATAATCTAATGACAAACACTAGTGTCATTGTTCAATCATCATTGTACACTAGTGTCATTGTACAATCATCATTGTACACTAGTGTCATTGTACAGTCATCATTATCTGTGTCTATAGTAAGGAGTATTATGACAGCCAAATCCCTAATATCTTAACGTTAATTAAGAATTTGCATCATGTGGTATCGCCAAAAAAACTTAATTTCCTTGAGTATTGTTAAACTATTGGTTTGTAATCATGCTGCTCAAATATTCATTACAAATGTTGCACATGACATATGGACATCCAATCAAGGAGACAAAGGTATAAGATGCAACCACAATGAATTTGTTTTCGTTTCTAATTTATCGATCACGTTAGCTAACTATTCAATTATGTAGGCATTAAAAGGGAAGCGCCTAATATGCTAATCACGTTCAAATCATTCAGCAAACTTTATAAAGGTGCTTTCGCAAGCATTTTGCCCTTATGCTAATGGTCCTCGAACATAGCATTCGAGAGCAATCATGTGACAGCCTATGTGGAAATGAAATGTGGTGTCAGTGCATGTATAGAGAACATTCATACGATAATGTCCAAGTCGATTCACCTGGTTGACGAAACATATGCTGTTCCCACTCGATAACAATTAAAATCACCGGTCGGTACTCGTGTTGGTGTTCAATCAATAATTACAATGTTCTGTTGGTGAAAGTCCTCGAATAGCTCCATTCAATATTGAGTATCAATATCAATACGGTTGTATTCTCACAATTAATGGTTTGGAAATCATGTTTCAAATTATTATGACATACATTTATGCAGAAATGTGAAGTACACTTCAATATAGTTCAAATCACCGAGGCGCAGGTACTCTAGGATCAATGTACTACAATTTATATCCGGTATTGCTTATTGCAAAGTCCGCAAAATTATCAGCTTGCAAGAAATAGCCACTGGTTATTGCTATTGCATGGTATTCAATATTGATCGATTAAGGCTTATTTAAGAGGCAATTATCATCTGCAATCGTAATGCAGGAAGCAGGGCCCAGCTATCTGCATTGTTTTAAAAACGCAGCGTCATTGATTAGTCTGCCGGTGACTGATGAAACAACAACATAACGGTCAATGCCGTTGCTATCATGTAATGGCAGGTTTCATATCAGAGTAAACATCATTATCTGTATCAAACATCATTATCTGTATGCCGACAACTTAAGTCTGTATTTATGAGCTGACAATTATAACAGGCAATGTTTCAACAAGTCTTTGTCGTGTTCAGAGGCGACAGACAAGCTTAATTGTAACTGTTAGATATAATTCGAAATACCACTGTCCTTTTTGAATCCGCCGCAAGAAATAAGTTACCACCTGTTTGCTGAATTACTGCGAGAACTGTTTGAATATGGAATGAAAAGGTTCGTCTTACACACAGGTATAAGTCTAACCACATACTATTTCAGTGAAATAATCCACCATAATAATGCCAGGTCAATAAAACGTGGATATTATTTCACAATTTTTCTTGATTCTTCAGAAAAACACTGTTTTAACGAGTTGTACAACACATGGGTCCGGTAAAAGTAACTGGAAAGGGAAGCGTGGAAAACGCTGACATAAATGAATTATTATATGACGTAGACACTAGACGTAAATCAGCAGGGACTGTAATAGAAATATATATGCCATTAATTATTGTATGTATCTTTTGGGTAGTAAGGTTCTACTCAACAGCACGGGGTTTAGGTGATAAAACGTAGTGCTACGTATTTAGCTATCAAACTTTATTTATTGGGACGCTAAATTAGGCAATCGCTCTGTGATTTCCTCTCAAGAAAGCGGAATATGAAGCTGCTATATGCCTATTACATTCTCCTAATATCCGGTCAACAAGCGCTTAAGGTTACTATGTTGACATTTTTGACGCCAGTCAGCAGCATTATGTATGATACAGTTCAATACAAACATTGACTAATTAACAAACAATAACGTGTCATTGAAGCCTCGTTCAAGTCAGAGTTGTGAATATTGTCATTCTATATTTTGTGGTATTGCCAAAAAATTAGGTTCTATATAAATACTGTTCCCTTAAAAGCCTGCCAGGTTTAAATTGAACATAAAATTGTGGATGAAATAAATTGCGTAATATAATATAAAAACAACCTACTGACAGGGCACGCCATACGACGTGCATGTCCGTCTTAACAATAGGTGCATCAGGATATATGGCTAATATCATAGCATTGGTACTCCACTTCTGCCATCGTTGATAACTGCTGATTACAAGAAATTAACCCTAGGGCGTCGAGGGGTAATAAACTCATCACATCCATTTCTCGGGGTAATCCGAAACATGAGCTTGAAGCCGAACATTCATGAAATATGTACATTCATTATGATTACAAACTGCTTATATGTGCTGCTACATAGTTTATATTTTGCACATGAGAATTGCCCATATAAAACACCACATTGTACTGGTGTCTCGTCACCAACACATTAATTATTTATCTTTTACTGCGGTATTCTATGGCACGGAACATTACCGTACGTGTATTGACCGGTTTGTCTAACGTGGGGCATACATGACAAAGGCCAAGATATATAAACACTCATAAACATTTATATGGGAAAAGATAAAAGAACTTTTATAGCATCATTCACTTCTTCAAGTGACTGACAAAATGGCATATTCTATTCCGCGATTACATGACCTTATGTTGACTTGCTACCTAGGAAATGTTGTCGGCTGTTGTAAGATATCAATAATCAATCTATTAAGGACATTCTTTAATGAAATACGTCGCATTGCATTAGCGTTGTTGTCTACATCAAAACATAGCTTCTCACGTCTAATTGTCTTTGATAAGGGAATACACACACACACACATATACATATATATATATATATATATATATATATATATATATATATATATATATATATATATATATATATAGATATATATATATATACATATAAATATTTGTATATATATATATACAAATATTTATATGTATATATCTATATATATATATATATATATATATATATATATATCGATAGGTATATATATATATCTCTATATATATCTCTATATATCTATATATATCTATATATATATATCTATATATATATATATATCTATCTCTATATATATATATATTATATATATATATATATATATATATATAAATTCATTAGAACGAAGCCAAAAGATCAAGATGTGGAACTGAGTAGAAACATTTATGTGCCTTATCAAGGACAATTAAACGTGAGAAACTATATATATATATATATATATATATATATATATATATATATATATATATATATATATATATATATATATATATATATATATATATATATCTATATATATATATATCTATATATATATATATATATATATATATATATATGTGTCATGGTAATGTCTATTTATGTGATAGCAATCAGAGGAAACCGTCATTTACATCTATAACATATTTTTATCTGACTAAGATAGTGTATTATTGTCAATTATGTCCAATCTTCATAGCGTTTCATTTGTGAGAAGCGTTATTTCATTTGGGAATTTTACAAGATGTGACTGTCGTTATCGTCTGCTGCTTGATTTACTACAGGATTTTTCGGGATATTTGGGAATTGTGATGACAGAGCAAGCATAACCTAAACTTCGGAGACAATCAATTACTGCCTCACATTTATGTGTTGCTAATAATAGCCGACCTCTGAGCTTCAGAGTACGCAGGGTTTGGAAGGCGCATTAGCGTAAAAATATATATATATACCTTCTACTGACCTAAATTCCAGTCTGATGAGTGGGGCAAACAATTCGCCGCTATTTCAAAACTAAAATCATTCTCGTTAATGCTAAGGTAGAGAAGAGAAGATACATTGGTGTTATATCGCATAACTTTTTTGTTAGATGTCATTGGCGAATACAGTTCTTCCATTCTGGTAATATATTCATATGTCGATTCATTCAGCACATCCGTACTTACACATTGGCTTCGATTACTATAATCCTCTATAAAGGATCAGGCAAATGATCACATCATAATTCCTGACAGACACATCGTGTATCATCGCCATTTCAATTACGTTGATACTATTACATATGCAGTTGGCCTTGATGTGACAATGTGGTATATAACCATATACGTTCATTCATGTGCACTTAGATTTCGGTCATGCTCCGACTGTGAATTGTTAATAAAATCAAAAAGGCAGTTAATCATGAATTAAAACTTATAAAACTAGATACGCCTGTTGATCGCGATTAGTTTATGCGAACCGCTGTGCCATCTAAACTGATGTTGGTGGCAGAGAAATTTCCAGCTGAGATGAATTAAGCGATTCGATTTTCTGCGTTGCTTTCCAGATAAGATAAAGTGATTTACCAACGGAACTGTGAAAAGTTGAATTCATTCGTTCTGCTCATAGATTTATTCAAAGCATCTTCCGCTCGTTGTATGCTTGTCTCATATGTTGCCATTACGAACAAGGAAGCTGATGAGATTTATAAGCTGTCAATGTAACCTTCCACACCACGTAGAGACTGGCGATGGGCGCTGGTATTGAGTTAACATAATTCCTTATCCGCCGTCGTCATGTTGCCAATTACGTGCGTTTCATCCCGGTGTTGCCTTGTATCCGTTACAGGTAAGGCACAAGTCAATCATCATCATGAAGGTCAACACAAATACTCCTATACTTCGATTTATGTCAGGTGTATAGATAAATATCTCTTCTTTTGGGAAGATCTACTTCCAACTGAACGGATAATGAAATATTACAAAAAGGAATATTTGTTTGTCTCTTGTTTATCCTTGAAATTCTTCTAGGGAACAGTTGCAGCAGAGATATTGTCAGAACAAAACAAAATAGACATAGCTTTGTTTACATTTTGTTTTTCATCAGCCCCCTATGAATAACACGAATAAATTCAGAAAAATGAAAAAAAACAATATAGACCGAGGATTTCTGATAATAATGCAAGCTAAGAAGATGGATGTGTCCGTAGAAAGATGGTTGTTTCTTTAGAACTTGATGATATAAGCAAGCAGATGTAAAACAGATGACGTCATTGGTAAATATTTAGGCGAGGGCAACACAATATCTACCACCCGCGAAGGTACAATTGAAATCAAAGAGAATATCCACACCATGATATTAATGTCAACTGAACCTGTTAATTTTGTTTTGCAAATTATCACAATTGTAATATAAGTGACGTTTGTAAGTCGAGGTTTTTTTCACATGATCGCTGCCATGACAGTTTTGAAAGGCACAATACTATTTGTTCATGAGGTTTTTCTTTACTAGCCAGATGTATAAACAATCGCTGATTGGGCCTAATTATACAGCCAGGCACGAAATGAACACGCTCAGGATGGCAGCCATTGGAACTGTATGGCAAATCAAATTTGAATCGATTATGGAAATAAAATGAGGGTGATGATTATTTGATGCAAAACACCAATAGACTACTTCTTTGTGATATTATTATCAAGAGTGGATGATTTATATCGCCATCGATATCATAGTACTTTGCACTTTAATGTCATTTTTATCAAGATGAAGGATTTTCCAAGAATAAAGACATGCCGTAATGGACACTTGATCAATATGATTGAATTGAAGAAGGAACTTGGTTTCCAAAATATAAATATATGAATCGGGTTTTAGTCCTTGTCCTTGTTATACCATGTATGTTGCAAACTTTGAGGCAACTTAAAAAGCCGCGCCGATTTGTCTTAATAGACAATGGTTACTTATAATGTTGAATTACTCATTACGCATCACAAAAATACCATTATATATTCTACAAGATTTACATATTAGATAAATAGGAAATCCAGCTTTGTTAATCCCTCCCTGAATCTCCAACCTTCAGTGAAGTGCCGGGAAGCCTGTGTTTATCATGACTGCTGACAAGCATATCAAAGACGATACACATTTATAAGCTGAATATTGCTTCTTGCTTTATGACTGCACCTGAGCATCGTGTCCATACCATAAAGACCTCGTTGCGTCAAGGTTGATTAAGGGATGCTTCAAACATAAAACTTTAATCGAAGGCTTCCTTCAACATCCTGTCTATTGTGCTATTTCATAACCAATGCTATTTTCCAGGATACATTAGCAAATTCGGATATTTTGCAATGATCCTGGCATAATGTATACATAATCACATATAGTGCGCATCGCCAATGATGCACCTGGGCCAGTGTCTTTAGTATGATAATAGTTTGTTTTGACATGTTTGGCCAATTTTTATGCACTATAACATCAATATATGGTAATTATTCAACACGAGGTCTAATCAACAAAAAGGCAAATATCGAAATAATTGGTATTCCAAAATGATTCGAAAACCTTTGTTTCCGTTGATAGTTCACTAGAAAAGCAACACAAGCAAATGCATGGGGAACAGCTGGCACCTGCAAACTGGGATGCGATGTCAATATCGATATTACGTGCCTTGGTTGAGTGGCAGGTCTACATTTGCCCGATGTTTCAACTGCTAATAATTAATTTCCTTCGTTTGAAATTAATACGTTCTTGCGAAGCCGATTGATACTTGCATCACAACGTTTCGCCCAATAAGGAGAACAATCTGAGCTCAATTAGGAGAACAATCTGAGCTTAATTAGGGGGACAATCTGAGCTCAATTAGCAGAACAATCTAAGCTCAATTATGAGGAACAATCTAGGCTCAATTAGGAGAACAATCTGACCTCAATTAGGAGAACAATCTGACCTCAATTAGGAGAACAATCTGACCTCAATTAGGAGAACAATCTGACCTCAATAAGGAGAACAATCTGAGCTCAATTAGGAGAACAATCTGACCTCAAAAAGGAGAACAATCTGACCTCAATAAGGAGAACAATCTGACCTCAATAAGGAGAACAATCTGAGCTCAATTAGGAGAACAATCTGACCTCAATTCGTGTCCAAATATCCATGTCTGTACCTGGCCAAAGATTAATGCAATCAAGCATTAACCCAAACAATATGTCGTGTTTTATGAAAACGGTTTGACACAATAACATTCATCTTACGCATATATTGATCAATCATGTCCTTACCTTTATCCATAATAAGTGGATAGAAAATTCATAATTCTATGCACACTTGTCGAGGGAGAATTTACAAAATGTGATCCACAACAGAAAGTTCATAAGATGTACCAATAAGTTCACAAAATGTACCAAATAAACTCGTATATTGGGGTTTTACAAACAAAGACGATATATATACACAACAATATTTGTGAAGGCTAAGCATCACCAGACGATTCTACCGGGGACGCAGCGGGGGGAATTCAACGACCACAATTAATAATATAAGCATTTTGGTGGATCGATAATAAAGAAATTGACAATAAATGATAAGAAAAACGAATTACTTCCACTTCCGATATTATTCTATCCAAAACTTGTTCTGCACATAATTCAGCCTTCTCTAATGATACTACTATTCGCAGATCCATGTAATAAATGGTGGTAAAATGACAGCAGATATGCCATGTTTGTTATTAGATGACGTGATCTCTCCTAACACTTGCACGTTCCAATCTCCAATCTACGGCAATAGAAAGCTACCAGAAATAACCGACAATCTATCCTTTCAATCAATCTCTCTCTCTCTCTCTCTCTCTCTCTCTCTCTCTCTCTCTCTCTCTCTCTCTTTCTCATCCTATTAAAACACAATCAAATTGTTTGTCATTTATCATAGAACACAGTACCATTTGATATGACGATATATCCACAGTCCATACACGTGGTATTGTCACCAATCGTGACGTCAGATAGCAAGCATGGTGTTGTCAGAGTCGTACATGACGAGGAAGTGGTGGACATGAGGATAACATTGCCTGGTTAGTACTAATGTATTTGTTAACACCATTGTGGTCAAAAGTGTTAGCAACCTCCCAGTGTGTTTTCACATAGGGATGTCATAGTTTACGGGAAGATTGTGAGTAATAGTTTGTGTTAATTGCGTTATCAAGAAACAGTTGATGCATACCAAATATCTATCTATCTATCTATCATACATTAAGCATCTGTGCTTGTTATTCCTTTAAGTGTATTCAGCATTACAACTCACTGGGGTTAAGGTGAAGGTGTTTATTTGTCCTAGTCTTAGAAACATAAACACGCTTTTCGGAAATTGATGCAGTGGGTCTTGATATTCTTGCAAAGAATGACCACGATATATAAATGAATCGTCATATCTATTCACAGAAATGCCATTTCATAAAAGCCATTTTCTAATTGACCTAAAATAACCGCTGATGTGCTTGTTTGTGTTGTATGTATATTGTTCCTTGGGGTTCAATTACCATCCTACAAGAAGAGCATTTGCATTGTGCAGACCGGACACAATGCGAAAAAATGAAGAAATTAAAGAAATCCGCTGATAATCTCTGACCTCAATTATTTTTCAAATACCGATATGTGCAATATATCTGCTCTCAAACTTTTTGCCGAGAAACATGTTGATTGTCGGTGACTGGTTTCTCCAATAACAGACAAACTCAATACATTATCAATCAAAAGTATATTATTTAGAAAAGAGCAGCATAAATATAATCTACTATTCTTCCCTTGATCTTATTATGTAGTTGTACACATAACGTACACATAAATAACTGAGTTGGTTTGGGTTGATTGATCAGTATGGCATGAAGCATGGAAAGGTTCATCTCATGTAGGCTGAGCAAAATAGTCATCCAGCTATTGCTGTTTAACACCATTGATGAACTAGGTATGGCGAAATAGTCACCCAGCTATTGCTGTTTGACACCATTGATAGACTAGGTATGGCAAAATAGTCATCCAGCTATTGCGGTTTAACACCATTGATAGACTAGGTATGGCAAAATAGTCATCCAGCTATTGCTGTTTAACACCATTGATGAACTAGGTAGGGCAAAATAGTCATCCAGCTATTGCTGTTTTACACCATTGATGAACTAGGTAGGGCAAAATAGTCATCCAGCTATTGCTGTTTAACACCATTGATAGACTAGGTATGGCAAAATAGTCATCCAGCTATTGCTGTTTAACACCATTGATGAACTAGGTAGGGCAAAATACAGGTGTAAATTATGTTACAGTATATATTCAAAGAAACATATCCTTATTCCATTTTTATAATTTCAATTCACAAAGGCTTGACACTTCAAACAGTACTCCCTTTATTGCTTCACAATGTCCTTTTCATCGAATAAGCTGAGTGATTGAAAGTCGGGTAACGTTTGAAGCCACTATACCGATCGGATGAGATTCTTCAACATAATCATGAAATATTTCTCATCTCCCTTAATGATGATAGTATTCGATAAGAAAAAAAATGCTCTCCGTTCTTCTATCAGTTCAACAAACTTAGCGGCTAAAGTTTGTATGACGGCAAAATCGACCTTATCCAGGCACTGTCTTTAAAATTCAAATCATTTCAGCTCCTATGTTATGTACATGAAATGAGAAAGGATCGGGGTTTGCTTGTATCCAAATAAAGACGTGGTTATATGCAGTGTTATAAAGGGCCTCAATCATTGACCAGTTTACGGTATATCGAGATAAGATATCAAATTATGCCCCACTGCACAGTTGTTGTTACTCGGTTTGATGTTACAATTCAACGAATGCAGCGTGTCAGGACAAATCCAAGCAGCGACTTCCGTTACCTGAAATCTCACTCGAGGTAAACATCAGGTCATGCTGGTGCAGCTTTATACAAATAATTATTCTTATGCACATCATCCAAACTATGATATCACTGGATATGAACAGTTGCTCTAATGTTAAGGAAACCATATGAGCTGACATCCGTAATTGATGCTGCCATGTTTGTATCAATACTCTGGCGGATAATCAGTGCTTCATACACTGAACCGGCAATTCCACCCACGTGTCACAGATAGTTATCATGCAGTATGGAGACCGTTCGACCACACACCATATGTTATTCACCCTGGTTCTATACGAAATCCTCATTCCATTATTGATCTTGCCTTAGAGGGATGTTGTTTCAGTGAATGTATGCGCGTCAAAGAGCCTGTTTGTTCGCATGTAGAATACAGTGTGTCTATTAACTGAGGTGAGTTTCTGATAAACTAGCATACTTATGTGGTATTCATAACAAGAACAAGTTTTGTTCAGTCAGAACTGAATCCCTACTATATCATAATATATATGATTAGCTGGCAAGTAAACCCGTTGAGAAAGATAAGGTCATACAGGCCTTGCTTACGTGTGTTTTTATTTAATTTCAATATAGATGACATGTTTTAAATGATACTCTTTGGAGAGCTTCAAAATGCGAGGCAAATAATGTACATCCATGCGTATTCTGTGATGAATATTTGCATTCTGTTTATTTATATATAAGACCCATCGTTAATGATATCCATATAACAGTAAGTGTCTACAAATCATAACGTGGCATGTTGTGTAGAACAATGAACACTGCCATAATTAAATATAAATGTTATATGCAATACATCTTGGGTTACAAATTCACATTCTCTTTGTGGATGGTTTCGTATTTTCGATGTGTTCCTTTAATGATCACAAGAACAAACAGTTACTCAAACCGGGCAGAACTAACATCGAAAATGTAACTGCCATGCACTTATATTCAGTCATCATAATGTGCTATCAGAGTTATTCGTGATCGTCAAATTTGTTACATTATGATAACTTAAACATATGCTTTAACGCGTAATCATAATGAGGCATCCTAAGAGGTCAGTAGGGATGTGCCGCCAAAATGAGTCGGTTCTTGGGCATGTTGGTTTACGATTGGATGCCAGGTTAAGCAATGAATCGAATTTAAGCAGCGGCCAAGTATACGAATGGAGATAGTCAATTAAAATTCAGTGAAGGGTACGGCACCGACTTAGCATCAACCAAGGAGTTATAACCAATAGCTTTAGTTATGTAACTCCTCGCATTAACTTATCATGTTGATGATATTATACATGAATATGATAGGGAAACTCAACCTTAGTTTCCATAGACTTCAGTAAGGGTTTTGATTTTATTGCGAAAGTTACAACATTCTAGTATAAGAGTAGTAGTTAATTACATCATTGATAGAGTACAGTATGTATCATACAATGATACAAACTCCGATCAAGCTTGTGTCAGATGCGGCGTGCCTCAAGGGTCGATATTGGGACCACTACTCTTACGCGTATATATCACTACTCTTACGGGTATATATGAAAAATTAAACCTGCACAATTTTTGGGAAATTTGTCCCGGCAGCACCACGGATGAACGCCACTGTGTTGAAGACTCTGGCACCTTCGGGTAGTCGCCGTGCTGCCTCCGGGGCCTCCATGTGGGCTTCGGGGGCCCCCGGCCACAAAATCGGCGCAGCGGGGACACGGAGACAACACTGAGTTTACACGGAGACCCAAAAACATGTCGGGCACAACGGCTAGGTAGAGGTAGTGCAGGATCCATGTCTCACGTTCTGGAGCATGCAATGGAATGGTTGGAACAGCCTGTTGTACCTTTTTCCACTCCAATCAGGGTAGAACCGAACTCGTTCCGCGTTCATACCATATTGCTGCCGGCGTCCTCCATGTTACCCGTGTTTGATCCGGCTCTTTCGTGTTTATTCCGGGGTCCTCCGTGTTTTTGCCAGGGGTTCCGGGGTCTTTTTCCGGAATGTACCGCGTTGTCCCGGGGCATCCGTGTCAGCTCCGTGTTGCCTCCGTGTTTGTCCATTACGTAATCAGATCCGTGTTCTCTCCGGGAATGTAACACGGAATGCGCCTCTGGGATGCTCCGGGGACTGCTCCGGCAAAATTACACAAAGTAGTATTCGATACAAGGGAGCCATCGTGTGGAATGGGCGCTATAAAAACAATAAAAACCGAATTCTCATATCACGCTTTTCTATAAAAATAATTTTGAATTAGAAATTTCAATAGTATTGACATTTCACCGTTTTATGAAAAATTGTTGAAACTCGCACTGAAGAGACCTTTTGAACAGCCCAACAGTCGATTGAGTACTACCTCCACTTGGTTCAAAAGAGCTACTTTTGAATTCGGTAAAATATACTGTAATATTGGTTTAGTGTATTTGTATGCATATAGCATGTCAATGTTTTGCTTTGTACCTTGGAATATAGCGTGTATGTTTGCTGAGAGGATATATACATCTCGCGATGTCTTCCACGTCGTCTTCGTCGAGGGGTTACAGTGATTGTTATTTGTTTGATTATTAATTGTCGCTTATCGTTGTTGTTGACCAATATATCATTATGATTATTATCATTATAACAACACAGATTCAATATTATCCTGTTTCATCATATCCTGTTCCACAGTTCACATTCGATCGAATCCGTATCCATTTCCCGTCCACACTTCAGTTCGGCACGTGTTCCTATTTTAGGATATGATTTCATGGAGATCACACCATACGAAATGACTACGTTGCTGTCATCACCTTCTTATGACTCAGTGCACCTAGGTAGCCCCGTTGTAAGTCGTTTTTTTCGGCAGCCATAGTGTGACTTCATCGGCATATGACTTGGGAAAACCTAAATAAATATCCGCTGTGACCTATTTAAAGACCACCCGAATCTATCGCGTGCGTGAAGGGCGTTTCATTCAACTTTTTGATCACTGTAAACTACAGTAGCGGTCATTTGAAACCGCGTGGGGTAAATCGGTTAAGTTCAGATTCCGCGTGCACGTCGCCTTTGCGTTCAATGACACTGATTCGCCGTTACAGTAAACCAGTCACGCATGATCGCGCGAGTTACTCGCGCCCCTTAAACCCCGTTCTCAAAACTGCAAGTCACGTGGATCTATAAGCGTTTTACTTGCGATGCGCCTTTTAGTGCGTAATAATCGATTGTATTTGCATAAAGGGGTTATATCAAACGCAGAGCACAAGTTCTGGTTCAAAGTAAGCACAGTGTTCGTGGTAGAGCTTCCAAGAGGAGAGTATATCCGTCAATTGGAACCCTCAGGTGAGATTGACTATTTTACCATATTTACTCGCGCTTTTATTCGAAAGCCACAAAGACAATCCATTAAAACAGCAGAGTTGAGATTGCAGTGAGGTTGATGAAATTATTGCGGGCTAATTGATCTTAAAGGCCAGCTTTTTGGTCCAACCTGTAAAGACGCGGAGGCGGGGCCCAAGTAAGTCAGCTGGACCTCTGAGGATGTCCTCATCGCCTTACTGTGCATGGTGAGTCGGCTGGACAGCGTCTGTGTGAACAGGCGGTGAGAAACTGTAACACTGAAGCTGGTGATTCATCAATCGACTGACTGCCATTACTATTACTATTGGTGCTTAGCATTTGTTGGTCCATACATAAATGCGTGGGACTCAATTCCCCATAATTTCGCGCAAATGCCCCGGACAAATGTGAACAGCCGAACAGGTGTCAGTTTTCAAAAACTGTCATGAGGTTGATGACTTTTAACGCGCCGGACAGACACATTTGTACGTTTAAGCAACGATGTAACAAATTCATATCATCAAAACGTTCACCGAAAACACAAAAGTTTGCGGCATGAATTTTGTCAATATGCCAAAACTGTTTGAAAAATTAAATATAGGGAATCGATGTCTTTCTATCAGCAAGAATTTGACAATTGAGGGAATGTGCGTTTCTGTGATTGTTCATTGATCGGACTAGCTCCGGTCGGACGTCTGCTCAGACGTCTTGTAGGGCTAAGATCGGACACGGTGACATAACTGTGTTTAAAGAGTGAAAAAAATACCTTGAGGTAACATGTTAACATGGAGTGAATCGGTGTGGACTTTTCAAAGAATGATGATTGCGTGTTTGGATTTGTGGTCAGTGACATTGATCCTGACTACGGTATCAACATGTATACTGCCAAATAATATTTCATTTATAACACCTTAAGCCTTCAGCGCAGTGCCATTATGGTGGAGGATATGATGATGTGTCTGTTTTGACATGATGGGGTGAGGAAGATGTGGACTGAGGCGATTCTGCAGGGCTACAAAGTGTGGCCCTGGGGTCAGATGGGGCTATTACGTCACTATATTTTGTAGCCCTGTTAGATATAGTTCCATAGGGTTTCAAAGGGATGACGTCATGTTCCTCTCTGATCTTACATTGCGCCCGCGAAAAGGTACAAAAACTGCCGGACTGTACCTAACCACCGGGGGTTCCTATATCCTTACTGGCATCTGCTGGTTTCAAATGTTTCGAATTTATAAATCATCCATCCATATATAGTCCCAGTGAAACTCAGAATAACCCTGTTAATTTGGTAATTATCCTATTTGTGGTCACAGAGATATTGCTACCCGACATTGCTAGAATGCGGCCAGTTAAGATAGTAATCAGAAAAGTGACGTCACTTTCGTAGCAGCAGTTGCCTCGATATCAACGCTCACGCATCAAAACCACTTGAACGGACTAGGGTAAGGTAATCAGGGCGGTTTTTTTAGTTTTTGTTGTTGTATGTAGGTCTCTCGGATACCGATGTGTCTCAGGGTACAACAACCACCCACTGTAGAAGTTGTAAAATTAGAAAAAAAACCTTTACACACCCTCTTCACTAGTCGGGGCCCTCATGATTCAAGAATCACTTGAACGTGTGAGTATGTTTGCGCAGTCGCGACATTGTTACAGACCGAGTTGCTGGTCAAGCCTCGTGAATGCGGCCAATTGCTCGCCGAGCATTATGATCTCGTCAAAAAGTTTATGGACAAGAATAACATGAACGGAGATTGCAGGAAGTGAGCCATTTGTATGCATTGTATTAGTAGAGCATGTATTGCTACAAAATATACAGTCAAGCGGTTCATTGATGTAAGTTGACCGATATTTTATGAGGATATGCGATAAATCAAGGTATTTTTTGTACGAAAAATGTTAATGGTTAACTATTAGTTATACATAGCCGCGCACGACGGTAATATAATCAATAAGACGTGCACGGCTAAGTTATACAGAGAACTTGGATAAAGGCGATACTTAGATGATTTGATTAAGTGCGCTTGCTAAAGTTCCACTATTTAACTCGGGTAGCAGCGAACAATTCTTATCTTGACCACCTCTAATCACCGTGTTACAAGATCTCAGACGGTAGTGCTTATTATTTACACTGGCGCTTGGGCAAGCCCATTACGACCCAGCTATCTACCACCTTGTTGGTCCGGGCGTACAATAGGCCCACTGTAGCCTCCTGCATGCCGAAAGAGGCGAATGGTGGGGGGCAAGGCATTCTGTTTACCGTGGGATATGACTCGTGTTGGTGGATTTCAACGAGAGGAGAGGCTGGAATGGCCTGGTCCAGTCAATCCGGTGATGGTGCCATGCCCGAAGATTATTATCTTTTACACCTTGTGGTAAATTTTTATCCACATCGATTTCCCTCTTTTTTTTCTCCATTTATCCTAAAGTGGGCTGTTCAATCAGGTCAATCTTATCTCTTTGTATTTGCCCGACTGTTGTAGGCGCCATATAACACGCAAGTGTTGGTGATCTTATACGAACCTTATATCTAGCTCACATGCTGTAGTTTTGTAACGGAGATCTTGCGAGTTTGGTGGTAAGATCATAATGGTCTAGTCCAAGCGCCTGCCTGCATTTATGCACCCTGCCGCTTGTATACTGTAATATGTGTGAGGATGTCGGTCAGCAAACGTGTCTTGTGCAGCTTTGGCATAATTTCGTGAAAAGAAGAGAAAAAATAGTTATTTGTTGTGTGACAGCCTTTGTGGTTCCCCGTCAACTCCAACGTCATTATTATTGTTTTGATATATTTGCTTAGTATTGTGTCATGCGTTTCCCAGGAAGTTATTGAATATTTGTTTAGTCTCCCACGATTTTTTTTTATTATCTTGTGAAAGTCCCCCCACCTCGGAGTGCGTTGCAGTGAACCGTTACGGATAGCGACCTCCGTGGTTCGATTTTCCCATTACCGCAGCGCGCAGTCAAATACCTTGGGGTCTTGAGTTAAGCGTCGGCCTTGATAAAAAAAAAAAGTAACAGAGCTGCGCATTTACCATCCAAAGAAAAGAACTTGAGACGCTCAGCTGTCTGACGTTACACACATTTTTAGAGAATGTGTCATGTCTTTATATGGAAACCAAGTCTCATCTCTGGCCCGTTTTGAGATATTCTTTCACATCCACGCAACTCAAATCATCAGTTTTAATGTTTGGCAATGAGCGTACGAAACAGCGAACGCCAACCGAGAAAGAATTTTTTCGCGCGCTCATAAAACGGGGAACAATTGTATCGCTATTTTCTCTTCGCACACCTCTGACTTTGGGATGATATTTCAGCAGCTCAAGACACTCAGTCTCTCTTGCCTCCTAAATTATTCCATTGATCCAACCCGTTTAATTGCTGTAGAATAAGCGAAATACGCTCTGGCTCATTAGAGAGTGCCCCCTCCCCACATGGCAAGCTTGAACAATATCGGCACCCACCCCGCCAGGTTTGCCGCTGCAACTGCGGTGCTCTGTCGACCGACGTCGTGTGGTGATGTATTGGAAACAGTTGATTTATGCTGTGATGTCGTCGTGGATATTGCTCAATCAACCTTTATCGGTCGCGAATGTGAGTAATGGTCAACGTTTCTTGCCAATCACACCGATTTACGATGAATATCCGATTAATTGTGGTGTTTTCGTGTATGTCGCGCGCTATTTCAATTCGCCTGTTTTCCAGGCGTAACCGCCTATCTGGTTATTACCTCGTGTAGGTGTGGTAATCTGTGCTGATTACAATCTGACATACTTGGGGGAAAAACTCCTGAGCCAAGTGTTAATCACAGAGTTGCATTAATCGAACAGAAGCATAATTCAGTGGTTGGGTGTTGATGTAGAATTAAACAAAAAAAAACCATTATCTTATTTTCTGCGTTTGGCAATACAGGTATAAAACTCTGCAAGGTGAATAAAAATCGATAAAATGTCAGTTAGGTGTTCATGCAAGGCCGAGAGTCGTCCGTTTTGTAGAGTAGTGTTGAACTTGAAGTGGTATTTGTTAACATCCGTTGTAAATGTTATATTTTAATGATTCGGTGCATTTAGTTTGTCAGTTGATAGCGTTTTGTACCTAAACGTATTTAACATGTCAGTGACCAGGTGATTGCACAGAGACTAACTGGTAAAATGTATGCTGACTCAGCATGAACTGTATCGCGTCAATTTACGGATAACTGTTTTATTGATCTTAGTAGAAGACGATGGTGTAAGGTTCTTGAATGTCTTGCGCAATTATTACACCTGTATGCTGGCTAGCTGTTAAGTGAAAGGTGAGGCACCTCACTCCTGGTGGTTCCGCTTACAGCCTGTTCATATAAAGGAATAATTAACTGGAACCCTGTCAGAAAAAGGTGATGTATCCTTGCCTATGTGGGTAAGTCATCACCTATCTAGGCAAAGAAACTCCGCCTTAGACAGCTCCGCGCTATTTACTACTTTCGATCTCTCACATCCGAGCTGTAGAGTGGCATCAGATCATCAAAACACCAGGGGCGAGTGCCTTGCCTATCACCTATCGTGAACTAACTGTATGAATATGGCGTGGACTGCGTGGTCACAACGGCAGCTGAGCATCGAGATTGATTCAAATGCGCTCAACCACCCACATTTGTTTGAATATAATTGCAAAACGTTTGAAATAATCTGATAAGGTTATTTCAAAACGTACATAGCGGCCAGCCAGGTGTAATAGTATATCGGCCGTATGAAATAGCATGGTACACAGTGAGGGGACAAGAGAATGCAAATGATACCCATATGATGCACGAACATGGTAATGTGGGTTCTGGGGTGGGGTAGTGTTGGTTGGGGGTAGGAGTGGTTAGGTTAGGATGGTGGTGGTGGGTTGGAATATGTGTGATGGCCCCGCCCCATACAAAGGTATAAATTATTTGCATGGTCAGTTTAGGATGATCAAGTGTTTTATATTCATTGGGATGGTAATTTTGCTGGCCAAATGATTTTGTACCTGCACACTGAAAACCCAGTCAGGGATAGGAAGGTTAACCTTGGTCTCCTTCCATGTTAATGGTGAAGCAATATAGATGGTGAAATAGTTTTGTAAACAAAACAATGTATATAATATATATTTTTCCAATTTCACATGGCTTATGGCAGAATACAGCCACCTGTAGCAGTTTAATCAGGAGTAACAGATAGGAATTGCAATTCTTGTTGAATCTTTAAATGAAAAAATGATAAATACCAATATTAGATCAAAATAATGAATATTTATTACACAGAACTCCAAGAATAGGTTTCTGGTTAGGGATAGCACCATTTGATACTTCTGGTGATGTTGTCATAATGGTTGATATATATTTATATACATATATATTTGTTCTGTTGCAGTGAATTACTGGCCTGATTTGAGATTAAGCTGTCAGATTATCAACTGGATCTAAGAAGAGGTTGAATCAGTGAGCACTTATCATCCAAATACACTAGGATAATAACGGAATAAATCATCCGTGATATAGCCACCAGACTGTAGCCTGCGGGCTGAGCAGACATGTCTGCAGAACCAGTGCTTCGATCATACACAAGTATTGAAACTGCCAATCCAGGTGAGAATCAATCCTTAGTCAATTCACTTTTGTAAAGTTGCCATCATTTCTATTCATTCCAATTAATATAAAAATGATGTTGCTGTGTGTTATTAATAATTCTCTTTGTCTGATTTGAAGTTCATTGCTGTGAGGCAGTAAACTCAGCTCGTTATTATATTGGTTTATCTGACTTTCTGCATTGCTTGTAATATGCTTAAGTTGGTTTCTAGTGAAAGAGTGAATTGAGCTTATTCTTTTGTTTCCATAACCACCACTGTCCACAGCAATCATTCAATATGGTATTTATCTTTAATAATGCCTTTGTGATGCTTCATATTCTTTCAAGAGAATGTGGAAGTATGTTTTTAATCGTCAAAAGTCGCAGTAATACTTGATGATTGATAATTTTGCTGTTGTTAGAACAAGATGCCTCAGGTATGGAAATTTCTGTTGTTTTTACTTCTTTTACTACTATTAATGGTAGTTAGAAGCGGGGATGGTTTAGGAATTGAATGTCAGTTCTTTTTCTGAGTAAAAAACTTGACAAAAAATATTGCGTTTCAGATAAAAGGGCAAGCTGCACCTTTATGTCACCATAAAATTTCTGACGTTAATGCTTGTAGTTGGCGCAATTATTCTGAGTATGAATGTTGACTTGAAAGAGGTCTATGAATATGTGTGTTCCTGAGAGCCTACTCGCTCGGAAAACTGATTTGGAGATCCGAGCGCCTGTGCTTCGTTGGGTGGGGGGACTGGTATTTTTGTAGCTATTCAAATGATCTTAAGAGCAATACAATCGTCCATTTGTTCTCAGTGTGGCTTCCTGCATCATTCTCTTTATCCTCTGTCACTTCTTACAACCGTCTCTGTAGTCTGAGGCGATGTCTACCCCTGTGGGTCCGGGGGTAGAATAGGTCCACTCTATCCTCCTGCATGTCGTAAGAGGCGACTATTATGGGGTAAGCAGTTGCCCGTGGGTTGCAATTCGTGTCGGTGAGCAGTGGGATCCTTATGGTTGAGTAGAACGGTCCTTGCGAGGGTCATATATACTATATCCCACTTAGGCCCGGATTTCACCTAGACGACTGGCTGGAATCACGTGTGGGGGGGTTGGTGGCACTTAAGCGTTTGTAGGACGTATACATGTGCCACGCGACGGGGTATGTTATTTCGGTCTCTCGGCTTGTACGACGGGTTTTTGTTGGGCCTCGGGGTATGTTTTATTCTTCCCATCTGTACAACGGGTTAAATAGTATATTTTGTCAGTATGTCGAGATTTCCTCCCGGGATTTCCCACCGATCGTTGATAATGCAAATGCAATGAATGGGTCCCTATGAGACGCGCTGAGAATCTACAGCATTCTTGTCACAGGCGAAAGCATATCTGATTTTAGCCCTATAAGACGTCTGAGTAGACATTCATATTACCGTTCGACCGGAGCTAATCTGATTTATGATCATTATGCATCCATGCCGCATACCCCATTTTCACATCGTACTACGGGTAATTTATTTACTTAATACCTTGTACGCTGGGGTATGTTTTTTTTTTTTTTGGGGGGGGGGGGCATTTTCACCATGTACGACGGGTTATACATTAGCATAATACCTTGTACGACGGGGTATGCTTTTGTACGACGGGTACAGGTTTTCGAGGTCCTGCGGCACACCCCTATCCGAGTTAAGGCCCGCGTATTTTACCATGCATATTTTGCTTTCATAATTAGTCCTGCTGCTCGAATCTCGTTTCAATGATTCCGAGCAACAGTTGTATTCATTTTTAGTCACAGTTTGGTTTTAATTTGCTCGTAACACATGATACTGAGATGAACGCAGCTTCACTTGAAAATTTGGTTTATGTGTGTGTGTGTGTGTATATATATATATATATATATATATATATATATATATATATATATATATATATATATATATATATATATATATATATATATATATATATATATATATATATATATATATATATATATAGTTTTCTCACCTGTGGGTCACTTCAATGTTTTGACAATTTATTTGCAGTGAAAGGACTTATTTGATTCTTAATTCTTCATCACATCTGATACACCATGTAAGTTTATTTTGTTCATCTCCCCTTGCACTGGGGAAATGTGGTTGGCCATTAGTTTATGCGTCTGTGCTTCAAGTTTTATGTCTGTACTTATTAACGATATGCCCATTACTGTCCGACCTGTCACTCGGATCTTGATGCTATGTTTTCGAGCGTTGGTTGTGTGGGTGCAAATGATTTTTGTGTGCATTCAAACGCCGATTCGCTAGATCTATATATAATAGTTATAAGTGCTTATATAGCGGCTCGGCTCTCGGATGCTTGGCATCGGGAACCAAGCTCCTGTTTGACGAGTCTTTTATGTGCACCTGAGTCTTGCATGATTTCCGCTTATTTGTTGTCGAGACCACAGGCGGTCGGTTCCCGATTCCATGCGTCCGAGCGGGGCACTCGATAGCTGCTCGGAATCTTGGCATCGGGACCCGAGTCAGCGCAGCACCTACTTTGCAGATTGATAGATTCACCCGACTACAAGATAGATGCTGCTTGTTTTTGCTCTTTTTTAGTCTTTGAACAATTCCACTTGTTCGTCTGTAAATATATAGAGCCCGGTTGTTTTTTCTCTCTGTGCCTCAGCCCTGAATCAGCATTTTAGGTTTCGTAGCATGAATCGCCTAGATCTGCGACATATATTATATAAATTAAATACGCCCATTACTATCCGACCTGTGTTCGGAATCATGACTCGACAAGACCCGAATAAATGTGGTAGTCGCGTTGAAAGGCGTAGTTTATGTTGTTGGTCAGATAAGTTGCAAGTCAATGTGATCATTTCAGTTTGTTTGCCCTTCAGTCAAATTGATTTAAATAGAAGGAATTATACTTTAATCGAGATTTCGCAAACGATCCTACTTTTAACTCACATCATAGAAATAGCTCCGGGTGAGCGGCAATTGAATAAGCGTTAATATTCCAGCCTGACATGGATCAATATATTCGATCGCACAGGATTTGTATTACCAGGTAGGCGGGTGAAAACCTTCAGCTCTCCTATTTGTGTACAGAACCCCTGGGTTCGATATGCGTGTAGTAACGGCCGATGTAGTTGGTCCTCCCAACCTTCCATGTCCTGTAGTCAATTGTACAATCCTAACCGAGATCCCCATAAGTACACATTACCGTGTTAGTACAATCCTAACCGAGATCTCCATAAAGTACACATTACCGTGTTAGCTCAGGGATATTCAGTGAGCGATTGTTGCAAAAAAAGATTAGTGTTGAAATAAAAACTTCAGAAGATTGGCGCCTTGTCGATGAAGTCGTTTCTTCCAATGGTATTTCTGGTTTGCCTGCGCTTTGACTTGGGCGCATGATAAAAAAATTGTGAAATACCTTAACCATTAAGTTCATGGTAGAAACTATTGGAGTTCATTAGGTGTAAGAGCCCGTATGTGGTGATTTCATTGTGTAGAATTGGCTTGGGGTCAAGTTGCGTATTTTTCTCCAGCACATAGGCACTCGAGTCTTAAAAACCTAATCCTCTCTCTCTAATATGTAAAGACTATATATAAGAGGACAAGGGGGAGGGGCGTTTTATGACTCGAGTGCCCTTGCTGCTGCATGGCGACTTGGTATGCATGCGTGTGGGGGAATCAGGGTCAGTGAGTGACAGCTGATGAAATTAATGCTGTGGCCTTATCTTTCTCTAGTTTGCACAAGCGTTTTATTTGCATGTGTGGTACACATTAATTCACTGTGTGTCGTGATGAAGTGGCTTGTTTCACCTATAATATTGTGGACCAATGTTATTGATAAACGGTACACTTTACTATTTATAGCCTCCCCCCCCCTACTCCCGCCCGTCTTTGACAAACAGTTTTGTAATGCTGGTTAGTGTGAGGTGGTGTGATGTCATGTAGGTTAGTGTGAGGTGGTGTGATGTCATGTAGGTTAGTGTGAGGTGATGTCATGTCATGTAGGTTAGTGTGAGTGGTGTGATGTCATGTAGGTTAGTGTGAGGTGGTGTGATGTCATGTAGGTTAGTGTGAGGTGGTGTGTGATGTCATGTAGGTTAGTGTGAGGTGGTGTGATGTCATGTAGGTTAGTGTGAGGTGGTGTGATGTCATGTAGGTTAGTGTGAGGTGGTGTGATGTCATGTAGGTTAGTGTGAGGTGGTGTGATGTCATGTAGGTTAGTGTGAGGTGATGTCATGTAGGTTAGTGTGAGTGGTGTGATGTCATGTAGGTTAGTGTGAAGTGATGTCATGTCATGTCAGTGTAGGTGTGAGTGGTGTGATGTCATGTGGTGGAGTGTCAGGTGTCATGTTTGCTTCCCCCAAGTTGAGTGTGATGTAATGTAGGTTAGTGTGAGTAGTGTGAGGTGATGTCAGGTCATGTAGGTTAGTGTGTGAGGTTAGTGTGAGGTGTGTGATGTCATGTGAGGTGATGTCATGTGTGTATGTCATGTAGGTTAGTCATGTGTGGTTAGTGTGAGTTGGGGCGCCCAAGTCAATTTATTCTATGAGGGCGCGGGGCTGTGGTCGGTTTCGCCTGACTCATGTGTAAATATGCATGGCGTGGATATAACTATCTGATGTGGGATGCTGTATCTTAAGTGAGGTAGCCCAACAGACCAACATGCTTATCGCAAGTAAACCAGCTATTCATGTGCATCGCAGTGGGAAGTGTGGGAGCTCATTACTAGTTTCATAAGAAAACATACTGAGTAGTTCAGCGACTATTCAGCCATTTGTCAGCTAGGAGGGTTTGTTCTAATGACTTTATCAACCCATTAACGCTCAGAATTTATCCTCCTGAGTTTTCATGCTTATTTTATTTGTATCATGAGACAATCACTACAAAATTGATTTTAATATATATTTCCCCCCAATGTTTCTAAATGGTAACATAAGGATGACCATTTGCCCTTGATTTTATGGGGCGCGGGTCTCAACTGATTTTTGTGTGGCTTGACCTCAGTCTCATAGGTGTATGTATCCCACTCAAGTATAAGGTCTGAATTGACTTTGGTGACCTGTTATGCAACAACATGACCTACTTATGCACCAATTTGCTCTTACTTATAAAATAATACAATGAGAATAAGCATGTGCATAATCACATGTGCATTTGTGAGTTCAAAGTAATCTACCTGTTGAAATAATGACTATAATGGCCCTGGTTCCATAACTTACCTACTGGTATTAACTAACTGATGATCATAATTATGTAGGTAAGCGGGGTTTACTGCCTTGGGAATAATCCTTTTAACACTTCTCAAGGCCTGATGCTAGACATATATCTCTTGAAAAAACAGCGCTACCAAGGCATACCAGCTGCCCCCATTATTGTGGCCAAGGTCAGAATCAAAGGAAATTCTATGGATAAAACCTTATACTCGCCTGGTCACCATTAATCACAACAGCTTCTTTTTGATGTTAATGCATTATGGTTGAAAGGGACATTTGTCTCTCTAATAAATTTTGCGACTATGGGTCAAGGAGGGTTTGTTCTGACTTTATCAACCCATTAAACTCAGAGTTGATTTCCATCCTCCTGAGAAACACCCTAGTTTATTTGTATCATGAACAAGAAGAAATACAAAATTGCTTATAGGGATATATGATTGAATGTTTTTAAATGGACATTGGTCATGAATTAACCATTGATTTGACTTTATGTTTGCAATGATTTGAAGCCAACTGGTTTGAAGGTTCTCAACTGATTTTTGTGTGGCTACCAGGCTAAGCCAGAGGCAGTAATGGAAAATTGACTCGACCATGGCGGAAATCCACCTGGGATAACGGTCTGTGGATAAGGACAAGGCACAACATCCTACAAGTGATTAGGATGAGAAGAAGACTGAAACTAAGCATGTGCGGAACACATGTGCATTTGTGAGTTCAAAGTAAATCTTGCCCGTTGAAATAATGACATAATGGCTGCTGGTGATCACTATAACTTACTACTGGTAGTTAACATAACTGATGATCATAAATTATTGATTATATTATTTATGTTTACTGCCTTGGGAATAATCCTTTTAACCTCCTTCCTGATCCTAGACACAATGGGATCTCTTGAAAACGGCAGCGCTGAAACAATTAGATCAGTTTCCCCAGGCTATGAACTTATAAGGTCAGAATCAAAGGAAATTCTATGGATAACAACCTTACCATTACTCGCCTGGTCATCATTATCCAAACAAAACAGCTTCTTTGTATAACAAGAAGTGACTTGAAGTTCATAACACAAATGCTAGACAAAGGGATCCATTATCTATGAAAACAAACTATTATCTCGCCTCTGGTCACATCTGGTTTGTGACTTACAAACCAGTTTATATTGTTATGTTCCACTCATTTGTCTCTCTAATGAAATTTTGACAATGGGTCAAGGAGGTTGGTTGATGAACTATGGAGTTGATTTCCAACCGCGGGAAAGAAACACCCTAGTTTAACTTGTATAACAAGAAGAAATTAACACTGCTTATAGGGAAATGATTGACTGTCATTTAACATCACATTATCCATGAATTGATTTCTGATAATGGCTTTATCAGGTCACAATGATTTGAAGCCTACTGGAGTTGAAGGTTATCAAAATGGTGGCTACCAGGCTAAGCCAGAGGCAGCCAATGGAAAATCTGACTCGACCATGGCGGAAATCCACCTGGGAAACGGTGTGGATAAGGACAAGGCATCCACAAGTGATAAGGATGAGAAGAAGACTGAAACTCTCATGGTCGGAACCTTGGAGCTGGTGAGCTTCCTGAGATTTGACTCGATTTGTTTGTCTGCTTGATGTACTGTGAAATGATAATGAAACTTGATGGAAGCATGCACATTTCTTTACTTCAATTTAATTGAAGTTGATAGTTATGGAAGTGATTGGTTTGAGGAATGCTAGCTCTTAATCCTAGGGGCATTAGATGATCAGCCAAATGTACGTAGTTTTGAAGGGAAACTGAAACAATTAGATCAGTTTCATACCAGGCTCTGAACTTATAAGTGTAACAGAACATCGGTGAAGCAAAATTTCTTTACAACAACCTCCAACCATTACTTAAGCATGTTATCATGATCCAGTTGTGATTTGTTTTGATCCTTGTAGTTCCGTTTCGCGGACAAATGGGATTGGATCTTGATGTTGATCGGTTCGATCTGTGCTTTGGGTCATGGAGCGGCCATGCCGGGACTTCTGGTGCTGTTTGGGGGCATGACAGACGCCTTTGTCGATGCTGGGTAAGTCTTAAATCAGCTTGGATTTCTGTGGCAACCAAATTCACAGAGAATGAGCGAATGTTTCATAACCAGGGGGTTATCAACATTATTTCCAGAGCTGTAGATGTGTGTATGTATGTATGTATGTATGTATGTATGTATGTATGTATGTATGTATGTATGTATGTATGTATGTATGTATGTATGTATGTATGTATGTATGTCATGTATGTGTGTATGCATGTATGTATGTATGCATGTACGCATGTACGCATGTATGTATGTATGTATGTATGTATGTATGTATGCATGTGTGTGTGTGTATGTATGTATGTATGTGTGTATATGTACGCATGTATGTATATATATATATATATATATATATATATATATATATATATATATATATATATATATATATATATATATATATATATATATATATATATATATATATATATATATATATATTGACAACATTTATTCAATTGAAAATTTGCTTTTCTTTACATTATTCCCGATATCCTTATTGTATATTAAATGATGTCTTGTCAGAGTTACCATATTTTCTTGTGTAGAGGTTCTGACACAAAATATTGCAACATATTGACAGGTTTATACAGTAGGCTGGTGAATCATTATGTCAATACACCCCCCCCCCCCCCCCCCAAAGTTTTATTTGTTTTATCTTTAGAACAAACACAACAGCAGAATCGCTTCAAGTAATTCTAGATGACATGACTGAGTTTGCGGTATACTACACTGGTGAGTATTTTATCGAGCCTCTCAACAGAAACAAAATGTATTAATTACTCACATTGATAAATTGTCATGAGACTTTGAATCATGTGTATCCATTAGGTCTGGTGTCCATGGCAACGTCTTATCTGACGTTAGGTGATATAGATTCAGAAGGAGTTTTATTTACTGTAGATGTTTTTGGTGTTGGCAAAGCCAACAAAGGGTTATATTTAGTAGTTGAAGCTGCCAAACAAAATCAGAACTTAAATCCAAAAATGTAACCGAAAAATGTTAAAACATCATTTGCCATAAATCTATGGACATTTGGTTAGTGACTTGATGTTGTTTTTGTCTGCAGCTTTGGGCTGTGGAGTATTGGTAATTGGCTATGGACAAGTTGTCTGCTGGCTTCTCACCTCATTTCGACAGACAAATAAGATCAGAAACAGTCTCTTCCAGCAGATACTTCGCATGGAAATCGGCTGGTTTGACACCAGTGAAGTTGGTGAGCTGAATAACAGATTGGTTGAGTAAGTCTCAAGATTCTTTGCTTTCCCTAACAATTTGGAAAATAACCTTGAATAAAAATATTTTCGGTTATTTGCATCTCATTAACTACTGAATCTTTGGAAGGTTAAAGGTTAAAGCTTTCACTGCTAGTGAACTGCAATGGCTGAAAGGTATCATGTTTGAGCTAGAGAAGTTACTCTGCAGTTGTAGTTGTTACATGAAATGCAGTGCTCCTCCTCCTCCATCATCATCATCAGTATCTTGATGCTTACCACCATCATCATCAACATAACCACCATCATCAACCTCATTATCATCAACAAAACTACTGTCATCTTCATCATTATCATCAACAAAACTACCATCATCATCATTATAACCACCATCATCATGTTCTGCATCAGACATAACCATCATCATCAACATAACCACCATCAGCATAACCATCACCAATAAAATCATCATCAGCATAACCATCATCATCATCTTGCATTCCTCTGAGGAACCCAACCTTACATACTTTGCCCATTCTTTGTTATTGATTTAAAAAATCTGTTCTTTTCCAGTGATGTTAACAAAATCCGAGAAGGTCTCGGAGATAAAATCGGGAATTTCCTCCAGTGGATGTCTACATTTCTCACTGGCATCATCATTGGTTTTGTGTATGGTTGGAAGCTGGCCTTAGTCATCATGTCCGTCAGTCCACTATTAGCCCTCAGTGGAGGATTAATGGCTTATGTAAGTTAATTGGCTTAACCCCCATACAACCCTGTACCCTCATGTTCTTAACATATTATCATGGAATTGAATTTCCAAGATAGATAAAATAATTCTACAAGAGACTTTCAGTAATTGCATTCAGGCAACGGGTATTTGAACCGGTCTCTTCATGAATTGATTTTACTCTTGTTTGGTTTTGAGATGAGTTACTCTATTTTGACTTAACCTTCCTATCTTTCTGAATTCCAGATGTTAACGTCGGCCACTAAAGAAGAATTGGATGCTTACGCTAAGGCAGGTGCTGTGGCTGAGGAAGTGCTTTCCTCCATCCGCACGGTCTTCGCTTTCTCTGGTCAGAAGAAGGAATGTGTCAGGTACATTTGAGGTGATATTGGTGGGACTGTAATGTGACCAGAGGATAGTCGGGATGGATTCAGGGCTCGTTGTGAGCCTGTATGTTGTGAAGCATCCAATGTCAATTACGATGTGTAAGTAACATATCCATGTCTTCATCCACCGCCCAAGTGATATGGCTTTCTATATGACAGGAGTGTTTAACCTCAAAGTTTTATTTCATTTGTAGAGGATTTCCATGTCTTTGACGGCTCCGTCATAATGTCTTTTCACTTGTGTACGACCTAATCACAGGTATGGGTCAAACCTGGAGGAAGCAAGGAGGTACGGTTTGAAGAAAGGCACTGTGATGGGAGGAGGGATGGGTCTCATCTTCTTCATCATCTTTGCATGTTACGGTCTGGCTTTCTGGTACGGTGGTAAACTTGTGAGAGAAGAGCCTGAAAACTACAGCGTCGGCACCATGCTTATTGTGAGTTCATGTTCTTGCTTATGTTAGTTAAGAAGCCCACGACATGGGACAATTCAATATTATATACTGAGGTGCAGATATTGATAAAAAAAATATCATCCATTGTTTTAATAATGAAACTCCCTCTACGTTTTTTTAAAGTTGCTCATACCCGATACAAAAGACATTGGTTATTGTGAGAGTAGTAGAGTGCCCTTCCTCACATACACCTTTAACAAGCAGTAGGTCATTGGTATGTGTGTTATTACACTGTTTGGGTTCTTTTGGTTCTTGCTCTAGGTGTTCTTCTGTGTGGTCTTTGGAGCCTTCGCACTCGGGAACGCAACGCCAAACTTACAGAACGTCTCTACGGCCCGAGGTGCTGCTTACACCATCTGGCAAATACTGGATAGGGTAGGTATAAACACACACACACACACACACACACACACACACACACACACACACACACACACACACACACACACACACACACACACACACACACACACACACACACATATATATATATATATATATATACATGTGTATATATATGTGTATTACTTCATCAACATAAATACATACATAAGTATGTTCATAGGAACGTACAAACCTTAATACACACAAACAGATGCATACCAATATACTGTTCTTGAATATTCAGTGCATCATTTAATTTTAATCATAATACATCATCAGGTTGATTCGTGACATAATTCTGTCAGCAATGTACATATGCTGTTTTCAAAACACTGATAGCTATACATTTACAATGATTTGGTGTTGTCAATATTTTGAAAAAATAACTATTGAGCCATTTTTTGCTACCACTCAAAAACGAATTAGTAATTTAACCTGGCAAAAAGCATCTTTAAACTATAGATTGTTAACTGATTGCATTTACTTTGCGCAAATTTGGTTACAGGTATCGGAAATTGACAGTGCCTCTACGGAGGGAATCAAACTTGATCAACTTGAAGGCAACATAGCTTTTGAAAACATTCATTTCAAATATCCCTCCAGGCCGGATGTACCGGTAATTCCCACTGTATATTTCATCATTCAACAGCTATAAGCTAATGAACTATTTAAAGTCCTGTTGCTATAATCGTGTCAGCATCGCGCTATTTTTTCCAGGTCCTCAACGGCCTCAATCTGAAAGCCAACGTGGGCGAGACAGTGGCGCTGGTGGGGGCTAGTGGGTGTGGCAAATCCACCACCGTACAGCTAATTATGCGCTTCTACGACCCAGAGCAGGGCCGAGTGTTGATCGATGGCACTGATGTCAGGAGCATGAATATAGCTTGGCTCCGTCAGCACATTGGTCAGACTTCACTTTGGTATTTGTTAGTTCATCCAGAGATCTGGCTATTTTTTCTGATGGTTTTTTTATAGGACATTAATTACAAACAAATGTTGGCACATGGTGGACACTACTAGACATCTGAATCTGAAAACGGGTGATAATACCAGAAAAGTGACAGAATTGTACATGCACAGTTACTCAACTCATACACTTTTTGTAAACTAAGTTCCGAGGCTGTTTTCAATGCCCTGATAGTGTTCCCATTACCTAAAAAGGATTACAACTCGTTTTAGCAACTATACAAACAAAGAAACAAAAAGAATTTAACCAAATTACTATAGAAAAAAATGCCTTTTTAATAATGCAACAATCGTCTAATTCAATGTAGATTATCTGTGAGTGAATCTCAGCTGACATTAAACGAGGTATGTTAATGTTTGCAGGTCTAGTGAGTCAAGAGCCCGTGCTATTCGGAACGACCATTGCAGAAAACATTCGGTATGGCCGCGAAGGGGTCACTCAGGAGGAGATCGAAACCGCCACTAAGAAAGCCAACGCCTACAACTTCATCATGGAGCTGCCCAAGGTGATCACGCCAAGATTATTTACAGATTTTGATCCAATGATTTATTAGTCCCACGTCAGACACATTTACTGACTCAGCATTTACCATCACTTAAATCAGTCCCATGTCAGACACATTTACTTACTCAGCATTTACCATGACTGACAGTCATCTAAGCATGTCAAACATTTGCCCATTCAGCATCATCCCCTTTTGTATGTGAAACATTTACCAATTCTGTATCCTCCAGGGTTAACAGTCCCCTTTGCTTGTGAAACATTTACCAGGTCAGCATTATCCAGGGTTAACAGTCTTCTTTGAATGTGAAAAATTTACCAGGTCAGCATTATCCAGGGTTAACAGTCCTCTTTGAGTATCTGTGTTCATGAAGCATTACCCATTTAAGCATTACCCATGGACAGTTTATTATCTGTGATTTATAGTCCTCTTAATCAATTGAGCATGATCAACAGTCTTCTCTCTTTATGTAAAACATTCTGCAATTCAGAATCATTGATGATTGATAGAACATCCTCTTTGCACTTGGAGCAGTAACTAGTTCTTCATTTTCCATGATTTGCTGCCTTTGCATGTGAAACACTGTCCATTATCAACGGTCCTCTTTATCAAGGTAATATTAGACAAGTCTCTACTGCATGCCTGACCATTTGTTTACAGAGATTTGAGACGTTGGTAGGGGAGCGGGGTGCCCAGTTGAGTGGGGGTCAGAAACAGAGAATAGCAATCGCCCGTGCCTTGGTGCGGGACCCAAAGATCCTCTTGCTTGACGAGGCTACTTCTGCCTTGGACACAGAGAGTGAATCAACTGTCCAGGATGCTCTAGACACGGTTAGTGCAACTTCAAACACGCGATGAATGACAGCTATTACTTTTTGGTTTTTGAAACAGTCATAAAAGGATGGACATCTGGGATGGACGATGAAATTAAGATGTAGAATCACTTTCTTAATATTACTGACGAACCTGTCAAATGCTCTTTATTCTTTTAGATAACTGACATCAATGCCTGTTTAACTTTGACCGGATGAAACCATTTGGTTGTAGGCGCGTCAGGGCAGGACGACTTTAGTCATCGCTCACCGTCTCTCAACCATTAAGAATGCAAATATCATCTTTGGTGTTCGTGAGGGCGTCGCTGTCGAGTCTGGTACCCATGAGCAACTAATGCAGACAAAGGGTATCTACAATCGCCTTGTCACCAACCAGGTTAGAAATGTTCACATGGTCTGGTTAATTAGCAGTGAGGTAGAAGCATGTCTTCATCGATGGACTCTACACTCAGTGATTGGTGTCTTGTGATGTACAGCAACTGGGTTTGGAGGATGAAGATGATGAAGAAACTGTTGCTCAGGGTGAGTTCTCTCCGATATCTAGCTCTGGTGTTTATAAATTTATTGTAGTGATTTGACCATGCAGGTTGATTAACCATCATGGTTGTTCAACCATACAGGTCATTAAACCTTGTTGGTTATTCAGCCATCCAGGTCATTTAACCTTGGTGGTTATTTAACCATACAGGTCATTTAACCTTGGTGGTTATTCAGCCATCCAGGTCATTTCACCTTGGTGGTTATTCAACCATACATGCCATATAACCTTGGTAGTTATTCAACCATCAATGTCATTTGACCTTGGTGGTTATTTAATCATACAGGTCATTTATGCCCTGTGAAATGTTGTGACTGTAATAAAGACTTTGTATAATACATCTGCATCTTTAATGTTGCCTTTGATACGCTGACTAACCAGCGGAAGTGCATGTCATTAACCTGTTGCTTGGCAATCTTCAACCAAACTCATTCCTATATTATATATTTACTACATGCTGCTCTCAGAAGAGGAAGTGATTGAGCCTGTTCTAGGTTACAAATGTTATGTTGAATTTGATACATAGAGTTAAGGTGCTGTCTTACACAGCCACAGTCTACAGGAATTCTTATCATTCCCCACCTTGATGACCTCATGTAAAGTCTATGTTTATTATGGTCAAAATGGTTGGACATTATACTGACCTGATCTAGCTCAAGTGGTGTTTTGAGTATTGTTTTGTTATTTTGTGTCAATGTATATTAATCATTCACGTATCTGTATACCCTCTATAGAAGCAGTGTCTGAAGGGACAGGTATGATATTCAGAGTATAGGTATCAAAGTATTGGTTTGGGATTTGTGTTATTTGATCCCCTGTATTAATATACAATAGACAGTTACTCCATGGTTAGAAAAACACCATACTTATTGGATGGGTTTGAACCTTATTTTTGTTTTTTGTTAATATATTCAATCAGGCTTTTTATTCCTTTTGATTATTTTTTACCTTACGAAACCTGTCATATCAATGGAATGAATTATTCTCAATCCACCTTGATATAAACTAAAATTTGTGTCCTCCCTCTTTCTGTCGGTGTATTTAAACCACACTCCCACCCACCCATAGCATTCCAACTATCAATTATATTGTATGTTTGATTGAAAAAGTCATAAGGAGGTAAATTTATTTTCCGTTTAAGGTTTTCAGGTGGATTTAATACCCATTCTTTTGTGTTTTTATATCTATGCTCCTCTTAACAAATGTTATCTTACTACAGTTGATTCCTCAAATCTAACCTCTTTGTCTGTGGCATTAATTGGTTGTGAAACACTGGCGTTAGATCGGAGCCACAGAAGTGACCACTATCAACTTAACATAGATCCACAATCAGATCACCAAATTTGACAATGCAATCATAACTTTTTATTTCACGGAAACAAAACCATCAAGTTCATTTTATTCTTATATAAGTTTAGGACAGTGATCATTTGAGAAATAATAGATAAGAATGGTTTTCACTATTTTTGGACATAATTGATGGCCATGTATTTGAATCCTTTCCCGTCACAGCACATTATTCCCCAAATGGTTGTAGTCTTGAATGTGCTTTCAGAACATGACAAGACAGCTTTTGGATTATTAATTTGTTTTAATAAACTAGTGTTACCTGTGTATTTGTTGCGTAGTATGATTTCCAGTCTTCCTACCCGTCTGTCTTTAATCTACCAAAATCATAAACATCATTGGTTAGCTTACATTCTCATTGGTGTTGCATTCAATTAACTCTCCTGCTGCTCACTTGAATGTGTGTGCAGCTGGCTGATGTTTAGCTGTTATTTGATGTTTTGTGTGAAGGAGGAAAAGGTTTGCACAGGAGAGACAGTGTAAGAACAAGTGGGCACAAATTAAAGCGTGGTATATCAGCGGTCTCCAAGAGCATGTCAGTAGATGCAGACAACAAAAAAGAGGTGGGTGAACCGAGAACAAGACTTCTTGTTGCTGTTAGAAGAAAACTCACGCATGGCAATGAAAAACTGGAATATCAGACTGGTTCAAAATATGTTCGACATCATTGATAGAAAACTGCCTTAGTATTTGTCATGATATTAATCAAACCATTTATTTTTACATGTAATTCAACTGACTGAATAGATATTAAAGAATAGTGACTTAAGATTACCTGTTGATTAAACACTGCCTGTTACATGTGGATCAAGCGTTGCCTGTTACCTGTTGATTGAGCATCATCTAATTTGTATTGCAGAAGTTGCCCGACGTCCCCTACATCCGTATCTTGAAACTGAACGCATCAGAATGGTACTACATAGTGCTTGGATGCTTGGCAGCCATCGTCAACGGAGCAGTCCAACCGGCCTTCGCCATCATCTTTAGTGAAATTATTGCTGTATGTTAACTTAGGAGTAATGGATTGATAAAAAGTAACAGTCATTCAGGAAGTGCTGTGGTTTTATAGGTATATGCCAGATTTTAATCTGGCAAAAGTGTAATTTTGCACAACCTAAGTTCATGATGTTTACCTTACTGTGAGAACAATTACTATCATAACATGACCATGATTGTGATGTCATGCACTTAACCTTTCTATCATGACCATGATTATTATGTTATGACCTTGTCCATTATGTGATGACCTTGTAGTCATGACCTTGATCATTTTATCTTGACCTTTATATCATTATATATTGACATCATTTGGTCTGATAATTTGACCTTCATGTGTATATCAGGTGTTTGCTAAGACGGATTTAAAACAACAGGAGGAAGATATTTTCTTGTACTCCATGATGTTCATTGTTATTGGTGTGGTTGCTGCAATCTCCATGTTTGCACAGGTAGAAAATCAGGATAGCATTATACTATCAGTATCAGATTGTCATGAAATAAGCAAAAAATTAAAGAGCTTGTGAAGGTCGATTTGATATTCAATTAGTGCATGTTGTTGCTCACTATGTTGGAATAAGCATTACCAAACGTGGTGTTAGTTTCATCAACATCAACCAACATTGAGGTGATAAAAATGAGTGTTGTGTGTGGTGATGGCTTCAGGCATTCCTCTTCAGCCTTTCTGGTGAAGCGATGACCAAACGTCTGAGGCAGCTGTTATTTGCAGCTCTATTGCGCCAGGTACCACATGCCTTCTGCCCTGTTTGCTCTAAATCTTGCCATTAACAGACTTACAAAAGACTGTTTGTCAACAACATTTTTAGAATGACTCTGGAAGTTTTATTCAATCAAACTATGCCCTTTATTATGGAAAGTATTTTGAATTATACATGCTTTCCTGTATGCCTACATGTGTTTATGGGAAGTGGGAGTTGTATTTGAGGTATTTTTGTCGACAAAACAGTTGCCCAATGCGTGTGTGTGTTGTTGTAGGAGGTAGGATACTTTGACGACCGCGACAACAATACTGGAGCACTGACAACCCGCTTATCCACGGAAGCCTCGGCAGTACAGGGGGTAGGTTATGGATTGATACAAGCCTTATGGCATACCAATATTTTATAGAAATGACCTGTGAGGGAATTTCAAACAAGAATATCAAAGTGATTATTATGGTACTTAATTGGATAAATGCTATCACCTCAACCAGTTCAATCATTTCCATGGTTACATATGACCTCTGATGCTAAAATTGAAACCAACTCCCAGTTATGTATTTAAAAAAAAAATGTGTTTCTATTATAAAATGGAAATTATATATTAAATGGAGTTTGATCTCAGTGATTTATGTAATTTTTTAATTGCTTACCATTTTTTTTAATTTGTTTTATGTTCAGAAGAGAATTTGTTGTGTTTGTGTATCAGGCGACAGGATCTCGGTTTGGCACGGCCTTCCAGAGCTTGGCTTCGGTTGGCGTGGGCATTTGTATTGGCTTCTACTATAGCTGGAAACTCACCCTTGGCATCCTGGCTTTCATTCCCTTTATCATGCTTGCGGGAGCTCTTGAGATGAAGCTCATGCAGGGATTCTCTGGAGGCGGGCAAGAAGCTTTGGAGGGTGCGGGTAAAGTGGCCATTGAAGCAATTGAAAATATCCGCACGGTAGCTTCACTCACCAAAGAACCATCGTTTGTCACCCAATTCGGCAGGTTAACAGGACAGCCATACAAGTAAGGACTTGTTGCTTTGACTGCGACATTTGATTGGCAACTCGAGAACTTAATTTGCATAGCTGCTCTCATCCTTCCTCTGGCTCAGTTATAGGACAACCGTTAGAAGTATCAGTGGACGTCACAACCAGTTGGATGCGCTTGTGTCCAAAGATCAGATCCATTAGCATTGCTTTATGAAACATTAAACCATAGGGTTTTATTTCATGACATATTTCTGTCTCTTGTTTATTTCAGAACTAGTATGAGGACGGCCCATCTGAACGCCATCACTTTTTCCTTCTCTCAGTCCATCATGTTCTTTGCTTACGCCGCCAGCTTCTATTTGGGAGCATACCTCATCAAGAATGATGGTCTTTTCTTTGGGGACATGTTCAAGTAAGGCTACAGTCATAGTAACATCAGTGACAAGCACGTTGGTGACACTTCTGATCCTGATATCTGATGAGACCTGAAATGAGAAGTGAAAAAGAAAGCCTTCTAAAACAAACTCCATCCCTCTACAAGCTTAAGCCCCTACAGCCTAAGCCCCTCCTGCTTCATATAACCCTCACCCTCAATGCCCTACCCATTTCAAGCCCCTCCCCTTCCCTACACACCCCTTCTATACTCACTATTCTCCAACCTTAACTGTCACATCACTTCTGTCACATTCTCTCAGGGTTTTCTCGGCCATCGTCTTTGGTGCCATGTCGCTGGGACAAGCAGCCGCTTTCGCGCCAGACTATGGTAAAGCAAAGGCAGCAGCAGCCCGAGCCTTTGCGTTACTGGATCGTGAATCGGAAATCGACTCGGAATCTACAGAAGGAAGCCAACCGGTAACTGTATTGTAATATCCCATGATTTTTGACACATCAGGTCTCAATCGTTCGTCATAACAATGACTGTTTAAACACTGATATTCACAATCCATTACGACTCCTTTCTTGTAAGCTGTGTCAGAACAGTCTGATAATAAAGCCTTGTTGATTGGTACAGAGTGATATGCATGGAGATCTGGAATTCAAGAATGTAGAGTTCACCTACCCTTCACGACCCACAGTACCCATTCTTCGCGGCCTTGACCTCTCCATCAAGAAAGGCCAAATGGTGGCACTAGTAGGCTCCTCTGGTTGTGGCAAATCTACGACCATCCAGTTGATCGAGAGGTTCTATAATCCAGCCGCTGGCAAAGTGGTAAGTGAAAATCTAGCCGCCCAACAGCAGACTGGAAAATCTGTATTTTTTTGTCGTTATGAATAAATTAACATCCTTGACTATCAGAAGTATTTCCATGGGGAATATGAAATTACTGCATATATAAATCATCATTACATTCCTCTCATATCTTTATGTATATACCAAGAATGTCAAAATCAATATTTTATTTTGACTCATCCCTAACTGGACCAAAACCACCTGCTATGTCACAAGGGACGCCTTATCCCATTGTAGACTTATCCCATACACATATTTTCCCGATCCTTCCACAACCTCGTCTCTTCCCTGATTCACATTACAGATGCTGGATGACCAAGAACTGATGTCACTGAACATCAACTGGCTGCGGAGTCAGATGGCCATCGTCTCCCAGGAACCCATCTTGTTTGGATGCAGTATCCGTGACAACATCGCCTACGGTGATAACAGCCGGGATGTTCAAATGGATGAGATCATTAAGGCTGCCAGGGATGCTAACATACACTCATTTATAGAAACCCTCCCTGATGTGAGTCACATCTTTTATAACCTTTTTTGCTGATAGCTTTATGCTTGATTCATTATGACTAAGAGATCAATTCAATATTGACTTCTGCCATAAAGTGATCTTATGGAATTTTAATGGTAACATCATAGTGCTTAAAGCTTTGCTCAGAGGCCCCAACATTTGTGTAAGCCACCTGTGAGCAGTGCACTGCTTTGTCATAGCATCTCTTAAAATGGAATGTCATTATATTTGTGGGGTGAGTGGGGTTCGCCTTGACCAATAAGATTTCTTCAATTTTATTCTGCAACGGGCCAGTCAATGCGCTTTTGTTGATGTTTGGCCACAGCCACTTGTTTCACTCAGCTTATTCGCTACATAGCTAGACTCTTTGATAAAATCCATGGCCCTTTTAGCTGGGAGCTTGGGGGCTAGGGGGTATTTAAAAAAGATATCAATTTAAGTTTTGCGATGAACAATTAAAGCAAACATTGCATCAATTTTCTACTCTGATACAGATGTAATTATGTACACACATGTCCCAAGTTATACATGATATATTGATGCGTGCCTTGTTTAGGGTTACGACACCAATGTGGGTGATAAAGGCGCACAGCTGAGTGGAGGTCAGAAGCAGCGCGTGGCCATCGCTCGAGCACTTGTGAGGAACCCCAAGATACTACTGCTGGATGAAGCTACATCCGCATTGGACACGGAGAGTGAAAAGGCAAGTACTCAATCATACACATCCGAAATATTCACCACACATCGTCATAATTTTGTGTAAATTAGTGATTTGATATGGAAGGAAATTCTGCAAGGTGGTCCGAATGTGTGTGATTCATTTGTTTAGTAGAATATTCATCATTTTCCAGTTGCATTTTACACAGTAAGAGATTGTCCGTATGTGATGGGCAGTGGGAGTGGAATTCACCATGCTTATTTGATACTGTGATTCTTCGATCAATGTCGATTATGTATGTGTATGTCCCTCAATGTCAATATGGATATTTTACCTCGCCCCTTTTTTAATAATATTATAGGTCGTGCAAGAGGCTCTTGATCGGGCCCAGCAAGGTCGTACGAGCATTGTGATTGCTCATCGTCTCTCTACCATCCAGAATGCTGATTGCATCATGGTGTTCCGCCATGGTAAGGTAGAGGAGATGGGCACCCACTCGGAGCTGCTCAGTAAGAGGGGCATCTACTACAAACTCAGCAATCAGGGTAAACGTGAGGAGAAGTGATGTTATAACGAGATAATGATTGTTGACATTTTAGACCATGTAAGTTCATCTGAAAAGTTTGGCATATCTTATACTTTTGGAGAAACAGCACTTGTATTCATCTAACATTATGCAGTGAATCCCTATTATAATGCCAACATGTATGCAATACAATGACTTTGCTATAGAAGCAGGATCCATTTATTGGACTTTATTGGTAGTTTGTTGTGAATAAGAGTACACTGACTTTTCACATCGTAGCCAAATCCGGAGTAAATAAGGATGAGTAAAATCAGGATTCACTGTACAATTAACTAAATTAAGTGGGAATTATACTGTAATTTTTAGGTGGTTCCTTCAGAAGGTACCTTTTTATCTGGTTGTTCTTGCTGACTGATTTTGATAGTTATTCAAGGTCATTGTCCTTTAAACAACAGGGTTATATAATTTCTTTAGTGTTGGTGAAAATGTCTTGGTGTTCAATTGAAGACTGCGTCTTGTGTGGCCTTGTGTTAGTTGTTTACTTCAGTGATTGACAGGACAAAGTAGCGATACCCACGCCTTCTTGTGGTCTGTATCAATAAAACGTCTTTAACATGCTTTTAATGACTTGATCACACTCTGTCGTTCATATATGGTCTTCGCTTGATTATGTAATCATATCACTGGCAAAACAAATCAGATTATTTCGGGCAATGTTTTCATTGCATATGTGACCATAGTCAAATTGATGATCAGGGATTGGAAAGAGTTGTGTTAAGCTGACTATGATCAGGGTACAAGGTTTGTTTTGTATGGGTAAGATGAATGACCACTGCATTTACATCTGTCTCTTTTTAACATGCCTCACTATTTACCTTTTTGTCAAACTTATCATCTTAATGAGAATGCCAAAACATTCAGCCATTAATTGTTAATCGCATCGAATATGCTATTTGTGAAACACTCGGTAACTGAAAGACGTTTCCTTATATTATTATTCACCAATATTTTTTGGGGAGCTAACCATCATTGTAATTATTTTCACAAGGTTTTTATCTTTTTTCACTCATATTTAATTGTAGTTAATTGTCATTGATATTAAGGTTAATGTATCTGATACCAAGCTGAATCTCATGATTGTAAACTAGAATTGGTTTGTTTGAAGAGTCATTTATACAGTCTAGTTCTATTATTGGTTTGTTTGCAGAAACAGAGTTGATTCCACAAAATTATTTGTCTATTTCCTCTCTTGAAATCTTCACTTTAAAACATACCTTACTAGAGCCTTTTATGGACCACAGGAAAATGTCATGGAAATGTGTTTCATTTAGTAAAAACTCTTATTCTGGTTTACCTGGTATTTATATTTATAGTGTGTGATAAATCTGTTTGGCATGGTTGCATAATGAGGTACTTATTGTGCTGTTACAAATGTTATGCAGATTACGTTTGAAAAATGGACCAGTGATTTTGTGTTGTGATCGATAAAACTTCAAACAAATTGTATTTTTTTTTGTATTTTTTAACGAGTCTTAGGGATTTAAACATATATATATGTATATATATATATATATATAATATATATATATATATATATATATATATATATATATATATATATATATATATATACAACAGCATTCACAACGAGTTCCCATCTTAGAGCTTGCTCACTCAAGCGTCCACTCGGCTAGGCAAAGAAACTCTGCCTCTGACAGCGCTGCGCTATTTACTACTGTAGGCAAAGAAACTACGCCTCTGACAGCGCCGCGCTATTGACTACCTAAGGTGGCATCTGATCATCAAAACACCAGGGGGCCAGTGAGCCGAGGCCAGTGCCTTTATGACCCTCGTCGAATTGTTGATTGTTCTGGTTCTGATTCTAGAATGTGTTGGAAATGATTGTGTGTCTGATGCTGTCGTATTCATAGTAAAAGATGGGGGTGGCAATATTCGAGGACTATCTGTGGACCCCAAGGATACTTCTAGCATATTTAATACAAGTCAATTCACCAGGGAGTTGGGTTCTACTGGAATCACAATAGATATCCTCAACAGATTTATTTTCAAGACTCTTTCTGTTTTAAGGCAGACACCATATTTCACACACATACATCAAAATGGGGTTAACAAGCTTATTGAGTAATTCCATCCCTAGCTTAACAGGTAATTCACCACCTTTGGTCATTCTCATTATATTAAACACAGCTTTCTGTGCCTTTGTATTAATTTTTTACCTAGCATCCAACCATGTACCATTTTGTACAACATTCAGACCCAGGTACATATAGGAGTCCCTGACTTCAATATCCTTTTCATTCCATTTCCATGTGTGTTCACACTTGCTTGACTTCTTATCTAACATTACAACAGCTTTCTTCTCAAGGTTTACATTCATACGCCACTGTTTACAATAATCAGACAACTTGTCAATACTTCTCTGGAGACCAAGTTTTGTTTCAGAAAACAGAACCAGATCATCTGCATGCATCAAGCAATTGATATCTACACCCCCCAATGAAGGTGGGTCACTAGTGGGTCACAAGAAATGTCAAAAACATTAACAATATCATGAATATAGAGATTGAAAAGTAACGGACTTAATACATCTCCTCGTTTAACTCCAATCTAAGAAGCAAACATGTCTGTAAACTGATTCTGTACTCGAACACAGGTTTTACATTATGCATTATGATATACAATAGAAGATAGGAAACACGCGCCGATGAAAACGCAAGGGGTGCTCAGAAACCCGCTTCCCAGCAAGCTATTTGTACACAACAGCCCCACTACTCATCACCTCCTAGCTCACGAAAAGATTCATTGTCATTTCTGTGCCGCTTACAGCCTTCAGACATGTCTTACAATGTATTATTCGATGATTTTTCAAAGCCCGTTCGGAGCATTCCGCCGAAAACTGAAACAACAGGTATGTTAACTGGGTCAACATGACGCTGGCCTTTCATTGGCTGACGCGACTGATAAATATGTGTATTTAGTGCCTGTGTCTTGAAATATACATAACATAATCACCGATTCAACGAGTGCCATCATGATGTTCTTATGAAGTAATATCATAACGTTCGCAAACGCCAACAAACTACGTTATGATAATAAGTTGGTGATCCAGGTCATAATGTGATGGATGGGAGGTTAGGCAAAGAACTCCGCCTCAGACAGCGCCGCGCTATTTACAACTGTAGGTGGCATCAGATCATCAAAACCCCAGGGGCGAGTTGCGTTGCCTAGATGGGAGGTGGGATGGTCGGGCAGTTTTCAAATCCTGGCTATGACCCTGGTTCTACATCCATATCACACAGTACTCTCTGAGCTGCACCACTGGTTGCCAACTCTAATGCACGACTTTCCTCATTCCAATCCTTCATTTGGTCAATCAACTCAAACTGAGCTAGATAATCCCTGAAGCTGGATTTACCATCATAGGTAGTGGGACGTTTTTGATTTCTCTTGTTAACAAGGTTGGACACAGGAGCTTGTAGCTGGACATTTTGAACTGAATCACTTGGGGCTGGTAAATGAACCACATACTGTTTGGGCACATACAGAAATTAACATACCATTACCTTCAAAATATTAGTTCTCACCTCCAGCGAGACAGAATGCGTCTCATAATTGACTGTTTTACTCCGTATGAATCATAATATTTAATATTGCCTTGTTCCATCACCTACACATTGATAATGATAATTCCCTTTCGTTTAAATTGAAGACCTCAAATATTTCTTCAGTTCCAGTACTACTGGCAATTTATTATTGTTGACGTGTGTTATAATGCTATTTCGGCTCATCCGACTTTGAAATTATTCATCACGGCATGTTTTGTCTGGGTCAAACCTCGCCAGTGTGGTAGGGGTGTGACCCTGAAAGCCAATCCTGGCCAGTCGTATGAAGCGGTCAAGGGTCACTGGAAAGCAAGCCAGCAGGCCGATGCAAATCCCTGTGAACAGAACAACGAAGAAGAAAATTATAGTATAAGACGTGTCATATGTCTAATTGGGGCAAATGGGATATAAAATATATATAAGAATATATATATATATATATAAAATATATATATATATATATATATATATATATAGATATGTATATATACATGTATTTATATACATATATTTATTTTTATATTCATATATATTGTATATGGGTTATAATGGGATATAAATAAAAAAAAAAAAAAAAAAAATACCAAACCAATATGTCTTAATTAAGTTTCACTAATTACAATGAAATATGCTCACATCATGTGAATGATGCCACGTTTTTCTCTCCACTCAGTGGTATTTTAAGCTGGTTGGACACAATATGTTATTATTATGTCTTCCAACGATAGTTGGAAGACATATTGGTTTAGCCAGTATTTTTTTTTTTTTTTTTTTTTTTTTTTTTTCTCCAGTCAAGGTTTTTCGGGCTATTCTCCGGAACGGTTAAACATATCAACATGAAATTTTGG